>ML811253.1:46593-81577 GCA_009831015.1 Picea engelmannii | reverse complement strand
CACACGGTCGTGAAAGAAAATTTCGGATGGAATTCTCCCAATTCAACTTGGAATTGGATGTTTTGCAGGTCGGCTTGGGCCGGTTAATGCACCTGCAGGTTAAATAAACCAAAATAAGAGCTATAAAAACCCAAATGGGGTAGGAAATTGATACCTTTCCCCGGTGTGAGTCGCCAATCTGTTGCGTCTCTTTCTTCACCTTAGTGAGAAAAACAGAGGTGCTTGCAATCTTGGTTGGGTTTGCTAAGAAAGACAGCTGTAAGGAAAAGGGTTAGAGAAAGAAATATAAAAGAACAACTAAGAATTAAACTAAGAAATAAAATAACAACTAAACTATTGAGCATAGGGACATAAGGACAAAAGAAACAATAAGACCCATGTCACCAATGGTAAGATTTATATCAGTGAAAGAAAACACCAAGAAGAAAGAGGACTATGAGTCCCTTCTTCCTCCAAGGGAGGGCTCTTGGACCCCCACAAATAAGCTCTTCTTACAACTTTGAATGAAAATGGTGAAAGAATTCTTTGCTAATCCACTCAAGGGGTGATATGGATTGCCCAATGTAATGGTGCTAGTATACTCTTGATGAGAATAGAGGATTCCTCAAGAGAATAGTAGCAGCATAACTTTGCTATTGAATTCCTTTAAAAAATGAAGTGCACCCATGGCCTTTTTATAGCACCTCTTTGAGGTATTGTGCAACCAGCTTGTAGTGTGGAAAGAGGCTAATTAGGGCATTTTTAGGTCTTTGACCAACCACTCAGTCGGATCCAGTCCAGATTTGAGTGTCAAATCAACTTGGAAGATGAACTAGAAGTGGGTGGGAGATCGACCACTCTCATAAATGCATCGTTCTCAGATGTGCACGGCTTTTAGTGACCATAATCGTGCATTGGGTGCATGTGTGTTTTTCCTGCATTTATGCTTTGCGCATGTGTGCGCGTGCCCTATGTAGTCATAGCGCACTTTATTTTGTCACTGGTTGTATAGTTTTTGACCCTTTGGAAATGATTTTGTGGTAATTTTGGTCCATGGGTGACCTCATAGCTGTTTGACGATGCTGAATTCTTGTAACCATTTGCGGACGAAATTTCAGTGATAACACATAGCGCACAGTTCTTGAGCCAAATATTCAACAATATTGTAGTTCTGGGAAGCACATGAACTAGGATTAAAGGTAGATTTATGTATAGTGATCTTAGGAGGGAATAATATAGAGTTGAACGCGGGTTTCTCGATCTAAAGTGATCCAAATGAAGGACTAACAAATGGAGGACTAACGAAGGATGGTGATGGATCCGTTAAAGTACCGTTAGTGGCCTTTCCTTTGTCAAGTTTAACTGGTGTGTCGTAGTCGTAGAGAAGGTGGTTAAATCAATCCCATTAAATAGATAACTATGGGCACTTGTCGAGGCTTCATCAGGAGAAGGGTGCTTGGAACTGCCCCCTAGAGAGGGGGTTTGAGAAACCTTAGATTGTTGTTGAGGAAAAGGTTGAGTAAGCACGACGGGTTGGGAATTCCCCTTAAACATTTTGGCCACTTCATCGCGATGTGGACAGTCTTGAGTGTAGTGATCGTCACCACAAATAAGACATGGGAATTTTGACTTCCGCCGTGGTTTCTTTTCGGTAGCAGGTGGTGGGTTTTGAGCTTTCAGTTGTTCATTTTTATTATTCTTCTTGGGTTTGTTCTTTGACTTCTTCTTACCTCTGGATTGTTGTGAAGGGGCATATTGAACTGCATTCACCTCAAAGATTTGAGTTTGGGGGGAGGTAGAGGAGGGTGCAGTCGAACTGGGAGTGGATGTCGGAGAAGATCAATTTGTCGTTCTAGTTGACTGGGAAGGAGATTGGGTTTTGATGGAGCCGATAACTCCATCTTCATGTGATGTGGATGACGGTTTAGATGGATCGATATTTGCATGGGTAGCATTTGGTATCAACTCATATAAAGTACCAGATTGGGAATAAACCAAATCTAAGTAATGAGCCTGAGAAATGGCCTCTTCGTTGGTGACTACACCACCCATAGCGACATCACGAGTGATCAGGGGTAATAGTGATTTGGTAAACCATTCGGCCAATAATTGGTCAGGAATGATTGCTTTGATCAACCTTCACCGTCGTCTCCACTCATGAATATGATCGGAGATATGCACAGAGTTAGTCTGACGAAGGGAGGTCAAGAGTTTGGTACACGTCTCGTATCAAATGGGTAGTTGAAAGTGCATGAGAAAGGTCATGGAAAGGGAGTTGAAATCTTGGAAAGAACCACGTGGAAGTTCGATATACCACTTGTTTGTTGAACCCGTAAGTGTTCGCTGAAAAAGACGTAAACATATCGAATCTTCCATTAAAGAGTTCAATGAACACCATAAATGGAAAGTCATCACATGATTGTTCGGGTCTTCACTAGGTTTACCGTCAAATTTTGGAATATCGGAAGGTAATTTAGCAGGGATCACTGGCCAAAAGGGATAATGCAATATAGGATCATTGGTCAACGGAGACAAGTCTGGGAGATCCAGAGTCGTGAGAAATGGTAGTTGTCGGTTAACTTTAGGATGATACTAGTGTGGCATAGGGACACCAGTAGGACCGTAAACTGGGTTAGGTAATAATTGTATCCAGTAGGTCCTCCTACATACGGTTGTTGTTGACTAGAATAAACAAGATTCGATGATGGTTGAGAAATATGTGCATATGGAGGATAAATTGATGGGTTCTGAGGATTATAAGCCGGTTGTTGGGTTTTCCCATAAGGGTGATAGACATTTTTTTCATAAGGAGGATAAGGTTTTTGTTGTCCTTGAGGATGTTTCCCCCCAGGGAATAGTGGATTTCCTGGAAAAGGAATGTGCCAAGGATTTGGTGTCACATTCTTTCCATACAACGGGTTAGGGACTCCAGTCTAAGATTGCCCCCCAAGCTGAGATTGTGTCCCCATTTGAGTTTGACTCTCGAATGGAGGTTTCCCCCCGGCGTGAGGTTGAGTTCCCAGAGGGATCTGGAAACCACAAGTGAATGAATGATCAGAGAATCCAACTGGATTAGAGCCACCAAGACCAATTCCTCCAAACAAAGCTGTAGGGATAGAACCTCCGGGCATAACCTGGGTAGTGTTGGTAATGGAAGGATTCAAAGCTCTGTACACAAGTGGAACTGACGGATTTGTTCTAAGTGGTGTTCCAATCGGAGCCTGGGATGCTGTCACATTTCCGGTGGGGATTGTAGCAACATGCAGGGCCACAGTGGAATAGGCCATCTGGATACTAGGTTCTGAGTGAGAACCAATCAATAATTGGTCTGCAATGGTGATGACATTATTGGTCATACCAATAAAGTGATTTAAAGGTACCGTATAACTAACAAGCGTCTTAGCCACTTGTGATGCCATAGGTCAGTCGAGACTCACTCCTAGGTTACCATATAGATCACGTACTGTCAAAGGGACAGAACCAAAAGCAAAGGTTCCAACAGTATGATTTAGGGTCCTAAATGATTCACTTTGGAAAAAGGGATCCTCTACTCCAAATCTTGCATTCTGTCCAGTGGGTACCTCAGTATCCTCAATAAAAACAACCTCGTAGCATATGTGGTTCTCGCCTAATACTCAAAGTTGGGTTGATTCAAAAATCTTCCAAAGAATCGAAAACAATTCGGAATTGTTCCAAAGAGTGTGTGCTTCCAACCTCAAAGCCTAGTTCATTATGAGCCTCATCAGGGCCTTCTAAAGAGTTGGGAAGCAAAGGTAGATAACCCTCAGGATCTTTTGGGGGTAACCCTTGCATCCTACGTGAACAACGAAGGCCGTTGTTTCTTGAGATAAGTAACAAACGGAAAAGTAAATATATGGCCGACTAACGAAAAGAAACAACATACACTAATCAAATTTAGGAAAAAAACCAAGCAAACAAAACCTTCGCGTGATGATTGTACTAGTTGGTGATGAAATTCAATGTCGCATAATCAAGTCAATAAGGGGCTAGGATATGAGTGGGTGGAACAGTTATGATGGTGACCTACTTAACAGACTTACGCCTTGGTGCAAGCTTCCACGCAGTAATTGTGGATTTACCCTCCAAGGATCCCAAGCGATTTTGACCAATGTCTGTTCTAGGTACAGTGAGACTTCCCTTCACTGTCACCTTCTGTAAGAACCTAAATATTATGGCTACTAAGGACACCAACTCACATTCATCCCCTAGGCGGGTACAGTCGACAGTCCAGTATGAACGTATGGGTAGGATAACAAGTCTGAAATCCTTCGAGAGAACCGAGGACAAATGGACCTGTAGAACTCCAGAGGACCCCGAATGGATTCAAAATTCACGAAGCACCGAGACCAAATGAAAACAATTGAACCTTAAGAAGAACCCCCAATATATGATCTGACTACTATGAACGGTTGAACCACGGAGGGATCATCTCCGTAACTCTCCCAAACGCGACCTCGTGCATAACCCATGTGTGAGAGGGGGATCCCAGAAAGCTTATACGACAATTGGATTTGCTCTCCATGTCGCAAGATGCTAGTGTTTGTTTTGAATACTTTGGAGAGTTCTACTCACAGACTAATCCAAAGTGATAATCCTAGTCTAATGTTGGTGGAAGATTCTAAAAACAAAATGTTTTAGATCAATTTTAATTAGAATTAATTTTGTAACTGTTCTTTACTCATGGGTGCATGAAAGTGAAACTTGATGGTATAATGAATCAATTCCCAAAAAATGCATAAGAGATGATAAACAGTCTTTTCTTTCAATGAATGTCTATTTAAGGGAAGGAGAAAAATGTTCTTTTCACTGTCAAACACTAATATGCAGTATCCTCATGCAATTATTTATGTGTGAATGATAACCAATCTGATGTAAAGCTTCCTATGTCAATTAGACTTTAAATGAGATTTAGACAATCAGAAGCAAAACTCACACAAACAAAGACACACTCTTGTTGTGATAAAACAAGAAACACAAAGAAAACCAAATTCAAAAAGAAAACCAAAAATCTCAAACAAAAAAGAAATGTTGGAAAATTGACCTCAAAGATCAAATGGAATGGTTCATAGATCTCTGATTTTCCTTACCATATCTTTCATTCAGTGAGATAAATGAGAAGAAAACAGTAATTTGACTCCAAGTCTTCAAAGGAGAAGAGTGACTGATGCAGGCACATCTCCCAGTTCAAGCGAGCTAGCGCGGAATGCAAGTGGACAGTTGGACAAGCCAGCACAAATTTTTGAAAACACCTTGAAACTGTTGCGTGAACATTAATGAGAAGATTTAATGAAGCGCACTTGTAAATGTAATCGGTACCTTGAGCCATACACTCTCGTCCTTAGTAGATAGACGGAATTTAATATAGTAAATGCAGGTAGATAGGATTTTAATATTAGATTAGACAGTTTTAGAAGAAAAGAGGGAAACGGGATATAGACACCCTCATTGTGCATTGTAACATAATTATGAGCATTGAGAAGAAGAGAAGCAGAGAGCTGTGGAAGAACACCCATGTACAGAGCTTGAATTAATAGAAGAAGTTGGTTCAACTCCATGGTTTTGTGTTTGTTCTCTGTGTATGTGTGTTGAATGCTATGCTCATGAGTATTTACTTCCTGTTATGCATTTTTTTTACATGCTATGTATGAATGATTTCTTGTTGAGTGTTTGAAATCTAAGAAAGGAAGGAGAAGAAATGAGGTTCAATTGTTTCTCTATCTGAGCAAGGATTCCTGCAAGGAGTGTAGTTGAAGTCGTCCGCAAGGAGTGCGTTGACAGAAGGCTCAAATAGTTTAACTCTTGTTCTCGTTCACCCAGAAGTGAAATTGGGTTATAGGATCCATGCAAGGAGTGCACATGCTAAGGAAAGTCTTAGTTTGTGAATCTGAGCAGAGCATTGAAGGACTGCTACTGCAGGTGTGCGCAGAGTCGAAGAATTCTCAGATAATTGAAGGTATCTGAAGGTTACCACAAGGAGTGCGTGCAAACCAAAATATTCTCTAAGACTCAGAGTGGTGAGAAAGCTCAGGAAAGATAGGCCTTCGAATTCTACTGAAGAACTGTGCAGGAAAGTCGTGATTGGGAGTTCGTAAGAGGCGTTGCAAGTGTGCATGCAGGTGGATAAGTCCTTGTGGAGGAATACTTGGTTCATTTCACAGAATTCATCGGGAAAGATAGACGGTCGGTATTCTCTGAGGAGAAACCGTGAATCTTCGTGGGTCGTGGGATCTTGCGGAGGTGTAAGGGAGATACAGCGTCATATTTCCTAAAGGCTAAAAGCTCAGGAGGAGGAGAATCGTTGATCCAATTCGGTCAAGGCCATTAGGTCTACATGTACATCATGCATCGGGGTTTCGTGGGTTGAAGTCCCGTGAATATAGCAACATGAATCGCGAAATCGCGAAATGCGATACCCTGATGAGCTTAGAGCCGTCCATCTGTTGGGACAGGTGGCAGGAACCAGAAGTCGTCGGTATATCGGGGTTTCAAAAGTCAAGAGCCAGAGACCTTTTGGGTTCCGAAACAGCGAGGGGATCATAGCCGTGGATCGTGAGAGGGACGTGTTTCAGAAGATCTAAAGAAGTCGGGGTTCGGAGTATCGGAGGTTTTGAGGATAGGATACTCTTGCAATTTGGAATCGCGAAACATGATATCCCGACAGCTAAAGGATAGCGTGGCCCACAGCGGAGTTAGTGGAGGACAGGTGGCATGAGCTATCATAGTTTCGTGGCGAGAAGTCCCAAATTATTGACATTAGGATTCGCGATCCCGTGAAGTCCGAAGTCCCGACGGGATAAGGGATCATTGAAAAGTCAAAGAAAGCGAACTCATCGGAGTTTCGACATCTCGTGAGTCGGGAGTCGGTAAAGTGAATTTCTTGATATCGTGAGTGGCGAAATTGCGATAGGAGAAGTCCCGACAGGCAAAGGAGGGGTTAGCGTTGACTTGCATCGGGGTTCGGGGATCCGAACACCAGCGCTCGACCATTGACCTCGGGATACCGTGAAGTCCAATTCCCCGATAAGTAAAGAGGGGGATCATGCGAATAGTTCTGTGGGTGAATATTTCCCGATAGAGAAATAGAAGGACCGGTTAGTGTTCTTCAGGCCGAGGAAGGAGAAGATCCTATGAGAGGACGTGCCCTGAGGAGCGCGACTGCGTCAAGTGGTATCAAAGCCTAGAAAAGCTTCTTTTCTTTCTATAGCAGGGAAAAGGAGAATTTTCCATGCCGCCAAGGAGAAGAGATAGACAATCACCTGATCCAGAGGAGGAAAGGGAAATGCCCAGAGGAAGGGGTGGAGAAGTGCAGAATCCAGAAGTAGAAAGAGATATGCATAACTTACGCGCTAGAGTTGTGGACATGGAGATAAGACAAAGGTGCACAGCTGATGTAGGAGATATTAGTGAATCCAAAAGTGAAGATGATGTTGGACATGGAGAAGAAGAAGTCACAGAAGAAGATGCATCAAATGAGCATTTGCTTAAAGTTGTTGCAAGAATGGGTGCAAAGGTGAAAATGGACATTCCAGTTTATGAGGGAAATCTGGATGTAGAAGAGCTTCTAGATTGGATTAGAGCTCTGGACACCTATTTTGACTATGAAGATATTGAAGAGGAAAAGAAAGTCAGGCATGTCGTCACAAGATTAAAAGGACATGCATCCTTGTGGTGGGATGAACTACAAGCGGATAGGTGTTGCCAAGGCAAGCAGAAAATTAAGAGTTGGGACAGGATGATTGCAAAGATGAAGGCAAAATTCATTCCCAAGGACTATCAAATTTCTTTGTTCAGGAGAATGCAGAACCTGAGACAGAAGCTGATGATAGTGAAAGAATACACTGAGGAATTTTACAGGTTGAATATCAGGGCAGGTCATTGCGAAAGCAATGACAAAAAAGTTGTCAGGTACATGAATGATCTGAGATATGATATCCAGGATGAGATGAGCATGGTAACCATCCGAACGGTGGAAGATGCTTATCAAATGGCTCTGAAAGCTGAGGAGAAGCTGAGCCGAAAGCAGAGTCAAAGGGGTCGAGGAAGAAGTCATCCTAGAGCCAAATCGGTTGCCCAAGAAAAATATCAGAAGCCTAAGGAAGATTGGAAGAAACCTCAGACTCGAGTAGAGAGAGGTGGAAGTTCACAGTGAGGGCAATACGTTGAACAAAGAGAACATCATACTGAGCAGAGAGGAGGATATGCTGAAAATAATAGGTTTCCTCGTACCAGAGGTAGAGGAAGAGGAAGAGGTGGAGTAATCACATGCTTCACGTCTGGAAAAAATGGGCACAAGTCATTCGAGTGTCCAGAGAAAAAGAAGGACAGTGGAGAGACTCACATCACCAAAGCACAGGGGCGAAATGTTGAGGCAGAGGATGTTGAAGGTGGAAGATCGTTGGTAATGTGAAAAGTCCTTTTGACACCAGAGAAAGAAGTGGAAAGTTCAGTCCAAAGGACCAGACTTTTTAGAACAACTTGCAAGACCAAGGGTTGGGCATGCAAGGTCATTGTGGACAACGGTAACACAGATAATCTCATTTCAACCGAGATGGTAGAAAAGTTGCGGCTGGAGACGACTGATCATCCAAGTCCATATAAAGTTTTGTGGCTACAAAAAGGACATCAGGTAAATCTCACCAAACAATGCTTAGTTGAATTTAAGATAGGAGGATATAATGATAAAATCTTGTGTGATGTTATTCCTATGGATGTTTGTCATCTATTGCTGGGTAGACCGTGGAAATATGATAGAAATGTGATTCATGATGGGAGGATGAATACATATACCTTAGAGAAGAATGGGAGGACACACATGTTGCTTCCAATTAAAGATAAGGAGGTGAAGCCGAAAGTGAGAAACACTGTACTTATCATGAGTGGGAAGGAACTTCTTACCGAGGTTAAGAAGAAGGAGGATCCACAGTTCATTGTGGTCAGGAAACCGAGGATTGTTCTGACTAGCAGAAGAATGGATGATTTGCCAGAGGAGGTTCGGGAGCTGCTGGAAGAGTTCGCTGACATTGTAGTGGACGAATTACCTCATTCGTTGCCACCAATCAGGAGTGTAAGTCATCATATTGATCTCATACCAGGAGCCAGTTTGCTGAATAAAGCCGCGTATAGATTGATGTCGCAAGAGAATGAAGAGGTCAAAAGACAAGTCCAAGAGTTGTTGGACAAAGGTTTGGTCAGGGAAAGCTTGAGTCCATGTGTTGTTCCGACAGTACTCAGTCCGAAGAAAGACGGAGGCTGGAGGATGTGTACCGACTCAAGGGCGATCAACAAAATAACCATCAGGTACAGATTTCCATTGCCGAGGATGGATGATCTGATGGACTGCTTGAGCGGAGCCAAATATTTTTCGAAGATTGATTTGAAAAGCGGATATCACCAGATTCGCATGAGAGAAGGTGATGAATGGAAGACAACATTCAAGACCAATGAGGGGTTGTATGAGTGGCTTGTTATGTCGTTTGGCTTAACAAATGCGCTGAGTACCTTCATGAGGTTGATGAACGAAGTCCTGAGGGAGTTCATCGGGAAATTTGTCATCGTGTATTTGGATGACATACTAGTTTTCAGTAAAACAGCAGCAGAGCATCTGCAGCATTTGGCTACAGTGATGCAGAAATTGCAGCAGGAGAAGCTATTGATAAACATGAAGAAGTCCTCATTCATGAAGACAGAGCTCATTTATTTGGGATTTGTTATTTCGGCAAATGAGTTGAGGATGGATCCAGATAAGGTGGAAGTGATCAAGAATTGGCCATCATCGAGGAATATATTTGAGGTGAGAAGTTTTCACGGGTTGGCTAGTTTCTACCGAAAGTTCATTAGGAATTTCAATGGAATCAGCGCAACGATGATGGACACAGTGAAGAAAAGACACAAATCTTTTCACTGGACTGAAGAGGCTGAAAAGAGTTTCAATTTGTTGAAAAGGAAGATCATGGAACAACCTGTCCTGGTGTTGTTGGATTTCCAGAAGACATTTCAGGTGAAATGCGATGCAAGCGGGTTTGCAATAGGAGCAGTCTTAAGTCAAGAAGACATGCCGATTGCATATTTCAGCGAGAAGCTGAATGAAGCGAAAGTGAAGTACTCCACATATGACAAAGAATTTGATGCCATCATTCAGGCATTGAAAAAGTGGAGGCACTATTTGGTTCCGAAGGAATTTGTTTTATATAGTGATAACCATGCATTACAGTTTGTGACTCAATAGGAGAAGTTGAATCAGAGGCATGTTAAGTGGGTTGAATACATGCAGAATTTCACTTTTGTGATAAAACATATTTCTGGTACTGCTAACAAAGTTGTTGATGCTTTGAGCAGGAAGTGTTTGCTGTTGCAGGAGTTCAAAGTCAAAACATTGGGTTTTGAGGATCTTAGAGACATGTACATAGATGATCCAGACTTCAAGGAAGCGTATGAAGCAACTGAGAATCTAGTTCTCAAAGATAGAAGCCAGTGGGCCGAATACATGATCCAAGAAGGATTGTTGTTCAGAGGAAATCAGCTGTGTATCCAAAATTGTTCCATGAGGGAGAACTTGTTGAAGGAGAAACACAGTGGAGGATTGGCCGGACACTTCGGTCATGATAAGAAATTCACGAAGTTGAGCGAGTCATACTTTTGGCCAGGGATGCGAGCAGAGGTCAAGAGATTTGTGGACAGATGCAGAATTTGTCAGCATTCGAAGGGGAGGAAGCAGAATGCGGGTTTTTATCAACCATTTCCCATACCAGAAAGGTCATGGGATGAAATTAGCATGGATTTCATATTGGGATTTCCAAGGACGCAAAGAGGATTTGATTCGATCTTTGTGGTGGTGGATAGATTTTCCAAGATGGCACATTTTATCCCATGTCAGAAAACCAATGACGCGACTCACATCGCGAATCTATTTTTCAAAGAAGTCATTCGACTTCACGGCTTACCAAGGAGCATAGTTTCGGACAGAGACACAAAATTCATAGGGAATTTCTGGAGAACCTTATGGAAGAAGCTGGGAACTAACTTGTTGTTTAGTTTAGCTTATCATCCTCAGATGGATGGACAGACAGAAGTGGTAAACAAAAGTCTAGGAGATTTGTTGAGAAGCTTGGTGACAGAGCACCATAGCAGTTGGGACAATATATTGTCGTAGGCAGAGTTTGCGTATAACGATTCAGTGAATAGGAGTATAGGACAGATTCCATTCTAGGTTTTTTATGGCACACAGCCGAGGGGGGTTTCTGAATTGAGGGATTCAGAACAGAATGCAACTAGGAGCGCTAGTGCAGAAGAATTCGCTGAGGCGATGAAGGAACTTCACAGCCAGGTGAAGGAGCGACTGCTGAAATCAAGCCAAGAATATAAATGCAGAGCCGATCAGCATAGAAGACAACTTCAGTTCGAGGTTGGTGATCTGGTTCCGGCACATTTGAGGAAGGAAAGGTTCCTGAGAGGGACATACAATAAATTAAAGATGAAGAAAATCAGACCCTGCAAGGTCTTGAAGAAAATGGGAGAAAATGCTTATGAGATTGAATTACCCAATGGGATCGGAATTTCTCCAATATTCAATGTCTCGGATTTATACCCATATAAACCTGAGGACGCAGAAGCAGAAAATGAGAATCCAATGATCCAGTGGACAAAGCAAATGCCAGTTGCAGAGAAGCCACAGATGGAGTGCATACTGAACAAGAAAGTGGGTAAGAGAACCAGGCGGAAGGAATACTTTGAGTATCTAGTTAAATGGAAGAACCATCTAGTGGAAGACGCCAGCTGGGAGACTGAAGCGGAGATACAGAAGCATGGACATACCATGCAGGAGCTCATGGATAGGAGCCCATGAAAATTTTCAAGCGAGGGAGTATGATGCAGGCGCATCTCCCAGTTCAAGTGAGCCAGCGTGGAATGCAAGTGGACAGTTGGACAAGCTAGCACAAATTTTTGAAAACACCTTGAAACTGTTGCGTGAACATTAATGAGGAGATTTAATGAAGCGCACTTGTAAATGTAATCGGGACCTTGAGCCATACGCTCTCGTCCTTAGTAGATAGACGACATTTAATATAGTAAATGCAGGTAGATAGGATTTTAATATTAGATTAGACAGTTTTAGAAAAAAAGAGGGAAACAGGATATAGACACCCTCATTGTGCATTGTAACATAATTCTGAGCATTGAGAAGAAGAGAAGCAGAGAGCTGTGGAAGAACACCCATGTACAGAGCTTGAATTAATAGAAGAATTTGGTTCAACTCCATGGTTTTGTGTTTGTTCTCTGTGTATGTGTGTTGAATGCTATGCTCATGAGTATTTACTTCCTGTTATGCATTTGTTTTACATGCTATGTATGAATGATTTCTTGCTGAGTGTTTGAAATCTGAGAAAGGAAGGAGAAGAAATGAGGTTCAATTGTTTCTCTATCTGAGCAAGGATTCCTGCAAGGAGTGCAGTTGAAGTCGTCCGCAAGGAGTGTGTTGACAAAAGGCTCAGATAGTTTAACTCTTGTTCTCGTTCACCCACAAGTGAAATTGGGTTATAGGAGTCGTGCAAGGAGTGCGCAAGCTAAGGAAAGTCTCAGTTTTTTAATCTGAGCAGAGCATTGAAGGACTGTTGTTGTAGGTCTGCGCAGAGTCGAAGAATTCTCAGACAATTGAAGGTATCTGAAGGTTTCCGCAAGGAGTGCGCACAAACCAAAATCTTCTCTAAGACTCAGAGTGGTGAGAAAGCTTAGGAAGGATAGGCCTTCGAATTTTGCTGAAGAATTGTGCAGGGAAGTCGTGATTGGGAGTTCGTAAGAGGCATTGCAAGTGTGCACGCAGGTGGATAAGTCCTTGTGGAGGAATACTTGGTTCATTTCACAGAATTCATCGGGAAAGATAGATGTTCGGTATTCTCTGAGGAGAAACCGCGAATCTCTGTGGGCCGTGGGATCTTGCGGAGGTGTAAGGGAGATACGGCGTCATATTTCCTAAAGGATAAAAGCTCAGGAGGAGGAGAACCGTTGATCCAAGTCGGTCAAGGCCGTTAGATCTACACACACATCGTGCATCAGGGTTTCGTGGGTTGAAGTCCCGTGAATATAGCAACAAGAATCGCGAAATCGCAAAACGCGATACCTTGACTAGCTCAGAGCCATCCATCTGTTGGGACAGGTGGCAGGAACCAGAAGTCGTCGGTATATCAGGGTTTCAAAAGTCCCAAGCCCGAGACCTTTTGGGTTCCGAAACAACAAGGGGATCATAGTCGTGGATCTCGAGAGGAACGCGTGTCAGAAGATCTGAAGAAGTCGGGGTTCGGAGTATCGGAGGTTTCGAGGACAGGATACTCTTGCAATTTGGAATCGCAAAACACAATATCCCGATAGCTAAAGGATAGCGTGGCCCACAGCGGAGTTAGTGGAGGACAGGTGGCACGAGCTATCGGAGTTTCGTGGCGAGAAGTCCCGAATTATTGACATTAGGATTCACGATCCTCCGAAGTCCAAAGTCCCGACGGGATAAGGGATCGTTGAAAAGTCAAAGAAAGAGAGTTCATCGGAGTTTCGGCATCTCGTGAGTCGAGAGTCGGTAAAGTGAATTGCTTGATATCGCGAGTGGCGAAATTGCAATAGGAGAAGTCCCGACAGGCAAAGGAGGGGTCAACGTTGACTTGCATCGGGGTTCGGGGATCCGAACACCAGCGCTCGACCATTGACCTCGCGATACCGCGAAGTCCGATTCCCCGATAAGTAAAGAGGGGGATCACGCAAAGAGTTATGTGGGTGAAGATTTCCCGATAGAGAAATAGAAGGACCGGTTAGTGTTCTTCGAGCCGAGGAAGGAGAAGATCCTATGAGCGGACGTGCCCTGAGGAGCGCGACTGCTTCAGTGACTCAAAGTAAGTTAAAAATGTCAAAAAATCCAAACAAAAGGTAACTAATTCTCAAGAATCAAGGTGTTGAAGACCCAAACAAGGATACATTAAGGTGATAAGAAACTCTGAGTAGATGAAAACAAAAATAAATGGACTCAAGGTCTAAATCCCTGTAAGATTTCTAACAGAAAAAGAGCACTACTCTGGTGTCAAGAGCACCAGAGTGTTGCAACACTATGTGGAAGCCTGGCAGGGAGCACCAACACTCTGGTAGCAGAGGCAGGGGAGCACTAACCTCTTAAAATTAATAAAAATGCCAAGAAATCCAAAAACTCAAGAAAACTCAGAAATTTGAAGTGTATAGGATGTAGTAAAGATCCAATCAACACATCCAAGAATCAGAGACACAGTATGAATAAGGTCAAAATTTGAGCAAAGGCTAAAACAAGATCTAGGAAGGAAACCAAAACTAAAAGCTTCGCTCCCTAGTGGAGTCACCAATTTCTGTTACAGGAGAATCCCCCTGCGGACAAGTGGATTCCCTCTTGGGCTCTAGACTCCTAATACCAAGATAGAAAGGGTGCTAACGTTGGTCACTGACATCCTTTTAAATCTAGTTAAACTAAAGTATTAAAGAAGATGAAGAAAGTTGTACCTTTTTAATGACGTTCGTCCTCGCACAGTCTGAGTTGAGCTTTGATCCCCAAGCTCTTCGATAAGTCCTGCAAAACAAACAAACAAAGAATAAGCTTCCTATTCTACTAAGATTAGCTTGAAACCAGATCTATCTAATAGAGACAAGTTCATGTAGAAGAAACAAAACCTTGAAAGAAACCATCCAAGCACATATGCATATTAATGAGAACAACAGTGAATACTTACAGACCTTTGATGAATGTGCAACAACCTCTCCCATCTCTCCTTGTCCAACCCTTTGCTCAAATAATCCACACAAAATGATGATGCTTCAATGATATCTTCCTTATGAGATCATAAGTTTGATGGCTTCAATGTCTCTCCTCTTTCACCATGAAGAGGCCTCCTTATATAAGCTTGGAGAGGCTAACCACTTAAGATATTATTGGGACAGGTTGAGGATCCTTCTCCTTCAGTTGTGGATCTTACCTAATATCGATCCTTGACCTCAGATCCGAATCCAACCAACTCCAGAGATGAGGGTACAGAGCGTTGGCACTCCCTGACAGTGTATAGGGGAGTGTTGCCTTCCAAAATTGATTTTTGAGTGGTTTTTTCCATGGCAAAAGACTTGTACTCTTTGTCAAATGATTTATCCTCTTCAAAACTAGTCTTTTGAGGTGTCTTTTACGTGTTCTGGATAATGTTGTCCGAGACAGGACATAGGCAAGATGACAGTATGATTTTTGCGACAATTGTGGCCAAAATGTGACACTTGCAACATTGGTAATGATGACACTAGGCCATCATCGTAATGAGTAATTTTGATGTGTAACAACTTGGTTGTCGGCTTTGAATATGTTTTTGAAATATTTTGTGCCCAGTTTAGTCATATCCTCAAAGGAGGAGTGTTCCCTTCCATTTTCATCCTTTAGGATTCATATGGTATTTTCCATTTTCCTCCCTTTTGCATATGCTTGAAAGAATTTTGTATTTCCATCTCCATTCTTCAACCAAAGTGCCCTACTTTTTAAATGCCATTCTGCCTCCTTTGCTTCTAACAATTTCTTTTTGGCCTTCTCTAAAGAAACCAGTTCTTATTTTGATTCATGTGTTGAATAACCTCCACCTTTTGATTCATAGTGTGTCTGAAAGGCTACTTCGATATTTATAAGATCTCGTTCATCTTCCTATTTTTTCCTTTTGGCCCACTCCATAGTGGCATTTTTAAGTCTTTTTAGATTTTGGACAAACTGAAATGCAGCCCTGCCCTCCTGCCTGATTGGGATCCATACTTCCTTGACTAGATTCAAGAAGTCTTATTCCTGGAGCCACACTGAGTTGAACTTAAAAGGGCTCATTGGTTTCTTGGGTCTCCTGAAAATCTCCATGAAGACTGGGTGATGATCATAATCACCTCTCATACCCACCCATTGTCTAAAAATCAATGGAGACTCCACCAATGATTCAGAGAAAAGAAAGCGATCAATCCTCTTGGTTATAAATTCCTATCCAATGTGCTTATTCCTCCAAGTTGGTCTCAGTGAGATGGGTGCAATGTCTAGGACTTTTGCCTTGCCTATTTTATGCCTGAAGTAGTCCTAGAGGGAATTTAGATGAGATCTTTGTCCCCGAGATTCAGTCGGTCCTAAGGAGAAGTTGAGGTCACCTCCCAATATGAGGTCCTCGGATTTCAAAAATGATTTGTTGAAAATTTTATCCCAAAATGGTATATGGTCATGGGAAGGCCCATAAACATTTAGAATTGTGAGGCAAGAACCAAATTCTTCCACAAATACTTTTATTCTGAGACCTGAATCAAATTATAGATCTTGAGCGCCATTCAATAGTGATTCCCCCGGAATGGCCTCTAGAATCGAAACCAGTAAAGTTCTAACCTTTGAAAATTTTCCCCAAAAGGAGGATCACCTGGATAAAATCCCCCAAGGTTTCCTGAAGCAGTAAAATATTGGGTTGAGTTGACTCCATCATCCTATGGAGAGAGATTTTTGTCCCTCGGCTCGCCACACCCATACAATTGAAAGTAAGGATCTTCATTCAGGAACCCTCGCTATGGGTTTCACTTCTTTATGGGCCCCAGTGATGGAGAGTTGTCTTCATGCTGCCATATCCAAAGTGGCCCTGGATTGGGCCTTTGAAAGATTGGACTGTATTCCCTTTCCTTTCCCTATAGACGAGGGAGTAGGATTCAATCTTGAGCCATTCATCCTATGTTTAATGTCTCCCAACGTCATGATGTGCCTATTTATCAATTGATAATCTATCAGGCTCTCTTCGGAGTCAGTTGAAGAGTCTAGTGACAAACATAAGGGGAAGTGGAATCTTTGATATGGTTGGGAGACAAAGGAAAGGTTGGCTAGAGGAGGGGCAAATTGGGATAAAGGTGAAAGTTGGGAGGATGTCAGGGGAGAAGGGAGACTATTTAGTGATTCCATCCAATTTTTACCCAAAACAGATAAAGATTGAAAGAAAAAATAGAAAGAAGGAGGGTAATAGGGTGGCATACCCAATTGTGATTCGAAATCTTTTTGTATCATCCTGGAAGTCTCTTCGACAAGTTCTAGATATTGATTTGAACTTTCCTCTTTGTTGGGCCGCAGTGGTTGAGTCCTGTCTTGTTGGCTCGGAATTGTGTTATCTGACAAAGCCCTAAATCCTTATGCCCTGCCTTATCGAGTTTCATAGAGGGTTCAGAAAAATCCTCCCCCAAATGTGAGGGAGTTCGCTTCTTCTGGCCTGACCCCATTGGCCCTTGGATATTTTTCCCCCACATAGGAAGATGGAATTCACTGGAACTATGTCCATGATTGTGGCATCTGGGACATTTTAAGGGGATTCCTTCATAGTCCAGCTTTTTCATAATGGACTTGTCTCCCCACAATAACTCGATTTCCTCCGCTAGGCCCTTATGTATATTCATAGATACCAATATGTGTTCCATAGACATTTTTTCGGAGCTCTTGAAAGACATATCTACATCCATGTATCTTCCTAGTGAATTCCCCAATTATTTGAAACCCTTCGGAGTCCAGAGTTCCACTTAAAGTCCAAGAAGGTGGACCCAAATAGGGAGCTCATCTATCCTTTCATGATTGGCATCGAATAAAGGTGTACATATCTTCAGCAACATTAGCGATGAGTCTAAGCACCATGGATCATTCAAGATCTTGGTAGCATCTGCTTGAGACTGAAATCTAAACATAAAGTAGTCATTTGACAAGGTTTTTATTGTAGGCAAATTGTCCACCTTTCTGTCCCATGAGAAGTTTACCCACTCTCGCAATGTATTTATCCCTAGGTGTTTCTCATTCATCCTTCTCGCGACCATCATCTCCACCAATTCTGAGACCCGAGGTAGCATGATATCATCTTCGAGCACCAATTTTTGGGGTTTGGGCACTAGTTTGATGCTTGTCTGGGAGTTTTGTTCTGTGACTTTTGGGATTTTGAGGATAGTTTGTGCCCTATTTCTAGAGCCTCAGAGCCTAGGGTCTGCCCATGGCCTTCCTGTAACTCAATGAAGTGGGAGGTGCCTTTCCCCAAACACACAACTCCTTTCAAATTTTCCAAAAACTTATGAGAGGAGATCGGGAAATTTGATGGGTCAAGAGAAGAAAACTTACCCAAATCATGGCTAATTTGCAGCCCTTCTATAACATCCTTTGAATCCCATGTGGAGTAGATCTAGCCCAACCTATGAGAGATCGATCGAGTGGAACCACTAACATCTTGACTAGAATCCTTTCTAAAGGTGACATAAGGTGGATG
Source organism: Picea engelmannii (assembly GCA_009831015.1). Taxonomy (NCBI): domain Eukaryota; kingdom Viridiplantae; phylum Streptophyta; class Pinopsida; order Pinales; family Pinaceae; genus Picea; species Picea engelmannii. The sequence continues at coordinate 63,302 of ML811253.1, read as the reverse complement.
ATTTCGTCAAAGCCCCTCAAAGGGCATCTCCAGAGAGTAACCCTTGTCAAAAGTGCCCTTAAGGTGGTGAGCCTCCGCATAGACCCACTTAGACAAGTTTCCAGACAAGTGATAGGAGAAGCTACCAAAGGTGATATATTTGGGATCCTGAACTGGCCCGAACTCCTCTGAATCTTGATTCCGAGAAGAATAATACACCCCCTGTCCCAGATCTTCAACCTAACAACTAGGGTTGGAGCATGGAACCACTACATCACCGCCCAAAATTTCGGGAGCTGAAAAAGACATGTCGAGAGTAGACTCGGAGTGAAGGCCACCTGGCACCAACCAGATCTATTGGTTGTCTGAATCGTCTTCAAATTAATCCAAGCAATCCAAGAAGTCTTCCTCCTCTAGCATATTAACTAGATCACTTTCCTACTGTGGTAAACAAGGATAAAAAAAACAAATATAACCCCATCAAGAGGTGTTGGATTAACGACAGGTCGCAGGTACTGTGTTCCCACATGAGCTTGTGGCTAGGGTTTTGCAGAGACCCTGAAACATCCTCCCACTCCCTATGAATCATACCTTCAGTTGTTAATGTAAAACACCCTTCATTTTCCCTAGAAGTCGGGTTGGCCTTTTGATCAGCTACCATATTATTCTCCTACAAAATATGAAACCAATCTAATGCCTCAAATCTTTTGTCAATATGTCAAATCCTTGATAGAATGGAGGCTAGGTATGTCCAAATGGGAGGTTTTCAAAATCATATGTTTTATAATTAAACTAGAATCACCCAAGACTATTAATTTTTTTATTTGTTGCGAGGTTGCCAATTTGATTCCTTGAAATAGAGCATATGTTTATGTCTTGTTGTTAGTCATTGCTTGGAGACTTCGTTCAAAGGTATAAACTATTTTCCCCTTAGGGATATATAGAACCCCTCCCGCACATGCCTCACTAGTTCCATGCTTAATTTTTCAACAAAAAATAAAAAAATTTCAATGTCCACGTTATATTTATATAGCAATTGAAAGTAAAAAAATTATTATGGCTAAAACATTTAAATGGTGTGTTGCTCACTATGAGGGAGATGTGTAATTCCTTTGGTTCTCAACATGGAATCGGCATGATGTGTGTGTGTGTGTGTGTGTGTGTGTGTGTGTGTGTGTGTGTCAAATCTTATATATATATAAAGAATCAACTTAAATCCATCTTAACTATGATAAATCCAGAGTTAAGATGAATCTACGCTTGTAATAATAACATATTCATTATCTATAAATAACTTTTTTTCTTCCACAAAAAATTGCACTTATATTAATATATAAAATTTACAATCGAGAAACCAGTTCATAAAGTTTGTGTTCCTCTCCACCTCCCAAACAACCAGAAGGTAAAGTGACTATACAAGAAAAAGGAAAAACAAATACCCCATCTTCGCCAAAACAGAAGAAAACTAGAGTGCCTGCAGAGTCTTGGGACTAGAAAACAGAGAACAAAAAATTAATCAAAGTCAATAATTAACTCAAAAAAAAAAGGAATTTACCAAAGCTTGAGTGGAAAATTGGGGCCCAGGTGTCCATCGACCAACTGAGAGTAAAAAATATTACCCTCATGTAAGTCTAGAGCTCTTTTTGAAAGAGTATTTGCCTATTGATTGAACTCTCTGAAAATGTGGGTGAAACTTAGAGACCTGAAACCTTTCACCGGTTCTTTAATCCTCTCTTTCCAACAATGTAACACTCAATTTAATCTTTCATTATCTATAAATAACTATCATATTATCTAACACTCAATTTAATAAGAACAACCATTAGACCCAATACATTATAAATCATCCCAACTTTATTTGTTGATGAAAATAAATATAGTAAAGTGTAAGTTGAATCGTGAAGAATAAATGGATTGGAAACACAGTCGTCCTTGCAATGTTGTACTATAATGTTCACCTAGTAGTATAATTGACATCAGATAATACTTCAATCGCCCCATTTTTTCGACAAATCAAAGTTCCACGTGTTCTAATCATTTTTTACCCCATTTTTTCAACAAATCAAAGTTCCACGTGTTCTAATCATTTTTTCAAAAAAGTCACATCTTAAAATTGGCCAAAATCCTAACAACAAAGTTCTTATCACATAAGTGAAATTTTGATTTTTCACATAGTTCCAATTAAATTTAGAACCAAATTTAACTAGAAACACAAGATTGCTTAAATATGGTTTATCCCACGCATACTCTGTACACCACATGATACACATGACTATCTCCCACGAAGCACAAGATACACAAAACTATCTTTCGTGCAACTTCAGTGTTATATTTTTATTCCCGAGCTAATTTCATTGAGAGGATTTATGATATTAATTAATTAATAAAAAGTCCAACAAACCTTTTTGTGTAGATGTGCGTAGTAGTACCATACTTTTCAATGAAGATTTTAGTCCATCCTTTTATGTGATTCTCCATAAAATTTCACCGTACTAATGGAGTACACATTGTTTTGGAGACAATTTATTAGTGGAGAATAATGAATTGCGTTGTCATGTCATTACGCCAAAAGGCGTATACCTATTGGAGATGGGCACAATTAATGATCTTTTAATCTTAAATTCTAATCTGATGGTTATGCATTGAAGATGCTGGCATATTCTTAATTGTCCTCCAAAATCAATGAGTCAAATTTATTGTTGATAACTTCTTTGCATTTTGAAATGCATCAGTTAATCTGTTTACTTTTTAACATTTACCTAATCATATTAAGAAATTATTGTAACATCATATGATTTCCACATTTAAATGATTAACTTTTGGAATTCTTCAACTGTCCGGGAGTTTCATTATCTACCTCAGTTATCAGTGCGTTTCATTTCTCATTCTTCACCTCATTCTATCTTTCGGCGTTCACTAGCCGCTAACTTGCGGTTGTGCTAGTCTATATAATATTAACAAAGAAAAAGGAAAATCTAAATTTTATATATTTTATGAATAATACAATAAATTATAAAAGTATATAATAATAATTTAATCTTTAAATTTATATTAATCGATTTTGTTTCTATTAGTTAATTATTATTTTAAATTTTTATTGGATATAGAATTATGATAGTTTAATATGATGTTATCACATACATATATAATAATATCAAAAAAACAATTAAACAAGAGGAGATTCATCTTAAACCTAGATTTATCAAGTATCGAGATAGATTAAATTTCTCAAGGCGTGAATTTTTTTTCTTCATTCGATTCCATGTATATATTAATTCCATCATATTAAATGATAAAAAAAATTACACCCCAAGAAATTTGATCCCTCTCCATACTTGATAAATCCAAATTTAAAATGGATCTAAACTAGTAATAAAATAAATAAATAAATCAATAAACATCAGATCTACACACAACAACTTGTGCAGATTGCCTCCATTCACATATTGTCGAAAATGGAGCTTGCACACTAAGTTGAGATGGATACCAAGTTGCACTAAACCAACACAATGAAATACTTTATTACTTCTTTCAAGTGATTAGCGATCAGAACATAAGGTATGATTGATGTGTTTTTCAAGGATTTTTTTATTAGGGTCTCAAGGAGGAGATCAAATCACAAATTGACATGTATCACCCAACTATGTGGTTGGAGGCCTCTTAGGTAGCTTGACATGCACATGTGGTGGAAACTACTTAGTCCAATTTCCCTAATTTTGTTCAATGACCACACCCTACCTTTGTGCCACCTCCACATCCTTCTCCACCCCTTCAATTCCACAAGTTGACATAGGCATAAATTGAAGAATGTCAACTTATGAGTCTCTTCTATAATTGTGATAAAAAATATTTTTGAGACAATAAATATAAGGAACATAAATTATTTTTCATTGATATGGCCCTGTCTAGCAATTCTAAGGAAATTTTAGATGAGAATGTGATTGAGCTAGATCATGTGGAGATTACAACTCCTACTAATAATTAGTACTCACTAATGTGGGACCACTAGTAGTTAGGGTTTGGATACTGAGAAACCATCTATAGGGGTATGAATCTATGTAATGTTTTGTCAAGTTATTATCATTGTATGAGCTCTACTCAGTAGGATATTTCCCCCTCGAAGAGGTCTGTGAACATTGCTTTCTTTATGGATTATCAATAAAAAGGGATTAACATTTTGTGGGTTTAGTACTCTTTTTGTCCTCTTTTACTCTTTGCAATTTATATTTCTTCTAATCTTACTATAATGTTTGTTTCTATTGTATAAGTACAATACAACTTGAGTTTTTTATGATTCTACCCCTTTTCTCTGATTTATGTTGTCAAATAATCATATGCGAGCCCTTAGAGCAAACCGATAGTTTTTCTCCCTCCCCCACAAGATTTTCTTAAATGAGGATCTCACTTGGTCCTAAGTTGAACAGCTTAAGAGCTTCAAGGAAAGGGTTACAACAACACAACATGCAAGTGTTATTATCCTAATTTTAGTCACCTGTACAATTCGAGTAGTTTTTCCCATAATTATCACCATTAGTATCGTAACTTATATCATTCACCCCATTTCATCTTCATTTGACCTTATGGTACCTCACTTAGTTGATTCAACCCATCATTTCACCATTTTCTAAGGAGCATATATTTTTCCCCTTTTTTGCATGTGGCACACAAAAAATCCATTGATTTATGTGTGACCCTTCTTAAATGAAAAAAGAATGAATCCATAGCTCATTAATGTGTTTATGCATGTTTAGGCGACATAGTGGATACATGTGGACCTTATCAAACCCCATTTCATTAATACCATTGATTTTTAGGTTTCCATGATGTCCACTAAAATTGTGAATTATCATTACTATATTGCAAGAGCTCACATGGAAACTAGATCTAAAGGGAGGTTTCATTATCCACCTATAAATAAAGGTCTTGGGGTTGCATTGTACATAGAGAACATAAGATTAATGTTATGCTATTGAAATTTCCTCAGAGAGACTTGAAACCATCATATTGTCCCTCCACCACTGAGAGTTTCTTGCATAATGTTAGTGTCATTATTTTCAAGGTAGAGTTATAGGTTTTTCAAAAGTTGGCAAAGTCATGCCTTGGTCTTGAGAAGACAAATGCATTCCTAATTGAGTCATTGAGTGTGTGTGTGTGTGTGTGTGTGTGTGTGTGTGTGTGTGTGTTTTCAAAGAGTTTTTTCTCATAAAAGTTTTCAAGGTCTTTAGGTCATTGGTCAAATAAACTCAAAGTGATATGTCATAAAAAGGTCAAGTCATAAAGTCTAAGTGGAAGATTTTTACAAGGGATGTCATAGAACATTATGACACATTATGAAATTTAGAGGGTCATCAAAGGTCACAATCTCATTTTTCCTAGATTTCAAAGTGGTTTTTGTACTTAACCTGCAAATAAGTACACACTTTGCGCAAGCTTGCTGTGTAAACTCCTTGATGCTACCCAAAACGTCTTGTCATCCTAAACGGACCATTCACTTTCAAATCAAAGTTTTCTCATCTTGTGCATGTTTCTTCCCACCCATATTTCATTGCACATGACCCTCTAACTTCAATCACACCTCTTGTCTTTAGAAAATTCAACATACTCCAGCTCTCTACGCAAACCCTGTATCCTCACTATGCATTTTTACAAAGCAATCACCTGCTACACCTCCTCTATGCACGCTATGCATCCCATGTTCCTTTGTTTCTCATTGTGCAAAGACTGGAGGGTTATATCTTGTGTCTAACAAGTACCCTGTGTCTATTACCTACGATTTAAAAACTTGTTTATAGCATTTTTGAGTCAGTTTGACACAATTTGAGCAAACACTAACCCTGTTTTCTACTTTGTAAAATTCCATGTCAAAGTTTCAAGCCTTTAAACTTCCTTGTTTTAGCCTACAACTGTAGCATGGAAACTCAAGAGAAAAAAACATACAACAAAGGAGGAAGTGTGTTGATATGTGAGCCACAGAGCTTGAAGTTGGTGAATTTTGATCCTACATTTAGGGTTTCATTTGAGCAAGTTGGTTGCATGAGGTTTTGCGAGGAGATTCAAGGATACAATGCGCAGGTAACAAAGGATTTTTCCCTCAATTTCCATGGAGTTCAGACGATTATTGAAGATATTACCTTCCAGGTATCAAAAGAGACAATGGTTGTTGCAACTAAGATTCCAATCCAGGGAGAGAAGTGCTTTAAAGGTATGCCACTTGATCCAGTTTTCTACACTGATTTTTTGAAACCCAACTACAAAAAGTAGAAATTTGTTGCCATTATTCCAAGAGAATGTATACTTGAACATTATGAAAAATTGTTAAGAGTGGTTTAAATATATTTCACTTGTGAGGGAAGATTTGAAAGAGTATACCAGTATCACATAAGGCTTCTAATGCATTTCACAGGACATAAACCTTTAAACTTACCTTTTTACCTATACAGAAGCTTAGGTAAAATGGCAGACAAAGTACAAGATATGGATGATCAACTTAAGACTGGTTTGTTTCATTTCTCCTTGGTAAAGTTCCTAGTGGTGGAAGAACTCGAGAAATCAAACAAAGACTGGGAATCTTTCTTAGCTTCAGCAAATATCCCTTTAGACACCAAAGGAGACACCCCCTCATCTGTAGAGAAAATGGCTTCTAAATTGTCAAGTGGGAAAGAGAAAGGGTCTGCAGAATAGGGCAGAGGGAAAGGAAAGGAAATTGGGGATTCTTCAAAGCTAGCCAACTAAGAAGAAGGGTAGAATGCTACACTTTGTTGATAAGATGGAGGAAACACCAAAGGTGAGTAGCCCAATCACAAGGTCATATGTCAAAAGACTGCATGTACATTCCCTGCATACATAGTCTGTTGAACACTCAGTTCAAGAAATGGTTGAAGATTAGGTGTAGTCAGAAGAGAAAGGAAAAGTAATCAAAGAGCTACAAGATCAGCTTAAGGAAGCTCAACATGCCATAACTCAGTCCTACTTTCATGATAACATAGATATGAAGAGGAAATTGGCTGAGAGGGTTTTTGATATTCAAACTCCACAAGATGCAATAGGTTCAAAGAGGGAATCAGTATCAAAGGTTCCAGAGGCTTCTAAAGGGAGAGAAATCAAGTAAAGTCCTAAAACTATGGATTTGACTAAACCTACACCCCCCTTAACAATATCCTCAGCTAGAAATATAACCTCAAATTCCAAGCTTGTAGAGGAAACACAAGCACAGGGCCAGCTTGTATCAATTGAAAATATTCATACTTCACCTAGGGATGGTGAGAAAACTATCAAGTGGCTAAACAAGCAACTAAGGGAGGCTCAAGACCTAATTATTCATCTTGGGGAAGAGAAAAGAGTATCAGAACTAAAGTTTGAGAGACACCTTAAGGAGTGTGGACCAACCATCAGAAATACTTGTGCATCCCTCACAAATGGCCAGTCAAAGCTTAGAAGGAATGCACTTTTATTTAGGCAAGTGGGAAACTTGAAGAAACAAAATTTGTCATTGAGAAGGGAAAATAGGTCTGTGAAGCTAAAGATAAAGGTTGGTGAGGAAGCCAAGGGTAATTTGGAGCTACTTGTAGAGGTGGTTGAGATATAAATGGCATGATTTCACAATTTTGTTTTTTTTCCAACCAATGTTTAAATTTGTTTTGAATTTTGACTAGAAAAAACAACATTGTATAGAACTTGCGTAGCAATCTCACATTACACAAGTCTTGTAAGTACACAGAGGATAAATTGATAAGGGGAAATTCTTGAGGGATGATCCACTAGTGATTTTCATCCTCCATCAGTGTTGCAACCACCTCCTAAATGATGTCTACTGAAGAAACCAAGCATGTTTTGCAAAGCTCACTACACAATTGTTGTAGGTTGTAGTTACACAACTTTTGACAGCAACTCGCTATGCAAAGGTGACAGGGAGCCTTGTCAGTGCTCATATCATTCCAATATTTGTCTCCAGTTGTCCCTGATGACGCATAAAAGCCTCAAACTTGAAAATATGTTGGAGATATCTTTTGTCAAAGAATATTGTTATGCATTAATATGGTCAAGGAAAATTTGCTATTTTTAGCAAGTAATTTAAAGGTGTTCCTTTTTTTATGTAATCAGATCCTGAGTTATAGGATAGTTGAGAATTTCAACTTCTCTAGCCTAAGAATGTAATTTGCTTATATATTTGAGAATTTTGAATGTGCAAACGTTTGGCAGAAGCATAAAGGAAATTTTGTCTTGAAACATTGTACATATTTTCTTAATTCAAATGAAATACTAGTGCACAAGTCCATAACTTTTTCATACCAAAGATTCTAGTGGTGATGACCTGAAGTCTGTGTTCCTTTTATATATGTTATTCTTGTTTCTTTATCTTTCATCTACAGATTATTATATGTTTAAATTAGAAATCAAATGGTCTGAAATTCATCTTAAAATGATGCTTTAGATTCAAGCAATTTGAACACTATTTTCCCTTCTTAACTCATCAGAATTTATCTTTTGTGGTACTATGAAATTTCTTATGTGTTTCTCCTTCTTCCATCCTATAACAACAAATTAAAAAACTAAAATATCATCACCTACCTAGTGTTTATTTTTCAATATTCAAGGTTAAGCATGAAGTTCATTCCATTTTTAGCATTTAACCATAACCATAAATGTTGCAGGAACCAATATCACAAGAAGAAGCACCATGCTCAAGAACACAACAAGTATCCAGGGAAACCCTTCTCAACAAGGGAAGAAAACCTAGCCAAATCCTTTTCTATATTCTTCAAGAGAAAAACCTTCACCACCAACAAGACCTATCACACAAGAGGGTGCTCAAACCCTAGAAGACTAGCACCCAAGAGAGGTGTGCACTTTTCCCAAGAAGATGTACTTGCTGAAATTTCCAAACTCATGTAAAAGATATGATTCCTCAATGGGGAATTTACCTTACTTATACTAACCTGAACCTATCAACAGAAGTGTTTATTGGCACAACAGGGCCGACCTCACTAGCTTATAATATAATTAATATTAACCATATTAATTATCTTTTACATTAATTACTAGTCACATTAAGGTGGGTCCAACCTGTACCCTTTACATTACAATTAGGGTTACAGGAAGTTCTGACTCTTGAAAAATATAGCAAGGGATATGATACACCCACTAGTGCTCATCCACTAGGGGAACATCCATAGGGATGTCCATATCTCTAGCTCACTGCATTACACAGAAGAACCAGATCTTCACACATTCACATGTGCTCGTCCACAAGCACATCCACTCTACAAATCTTCTTTCCCACAGCCTCACACAAGAGAATCATTTGGAGTTTATTGTCAACTCTGCTGCTCAAAGGAGGATAATACATCATCTTCATTTTTGTTCACATGATGATGCACCCAACACTTTGGGATTCACACGTTCACCTTATGCTCAGCCACAGGCACATCTAACTCAACAGATCGCCTTTCCCATAGGATAATCATCTGCAGTTATTCTCAACTCTCTAAATGGAGGAGGTCATATATACATTCCAGACCTGTCTCGAGTAGGAACCACATACCCTTCTTAGGGGATTTCTCTCACATTTGTAAGAAGGAGAAAGACTCACATAGTTGTGATGATCCACATCTCATGGGTTTGTAAGTTGGAGAATGTCTTGCATAGCTACAGTCATCAACACTCCCTCTTAGCTAGGGAGGCATTCTTCATCATTCCAAGTCTCACACGAATGTACTTTGAACTTTGTCTTGGCTGGAGTTATCAACACTCCCTCTCAACTAGGGAGGCATTCTTCACCAAGTTAGTTTGGTGAATATGTTTGCAATATGTTCATGTGTAGGAAGGTACTGCATTTGTACAATTTTCCTTTGCATCATATCTCTGATATAAGTATATTTCATCTCATCGTGTTTCAATCCATCGGGAAACACTGGGTTTTCAAGGATCTTTGCACACAGCTCTTGTTTGTCATCATAGGATCCATCTCATGGTCAAGTAAATCTATCAGAAGCTTGTGAATCCATACTGCTTCGCACACTCTATGGTACATAATCTTCTTCTATGGTATTCAAGTCCATGTATATTTCATTTATTGCTGCATCAAGAAACCATGGCAAACTTCATGCTAAAACATCAACCAGATGTACTCTTCCGGTCCATTGTACTTTCTGCTCAATTTGAATTGGCATATCCTGCAAACTCAAGTTCACATTGGAGGCATATCTCAGTCCATATCCAAGTGTGCCTCATATATATCTCAATACATGCTTTACTGCTATCCACTGAATTTGTTTCGGTTGACTCATGGATTAACTAAGTATATTCACTGCATAGCATGAATTTGATCTGGTGTTAACCAGATACATCAATGATCCAATCAATTGTGGATCAATCTCGTCTGAATCATCATCATTCATTTTATTTAAATCCATCATGGTGGTTTTGCATTATGTCATACTGAACTTCTTTAATATTCCAACTGTATATTTTCCTTGACTCGGGAAAATATCATCGGTCATCTGTCATACTTCTTGTCCAATAAGTAGTGCATCATACTCATAATCTTCATCTCGAATTCAGAATTCAAGGATTACTTGTATCCAACAACAATTCCTTCTGAATAAGTCATCAAAATCAAGCTCTTGTCACCAACATTGTAATAATATAGGTTTGGATCAACAACACTATTGCCGAAATCCAAGCTCATCAAGAATCTATCTATCTGATATAGTTTCCAACTCATGCATGGTAGTACGGATGTAAGTGTGTCGGGTTTACTGGATCACGTGTCTCATCTTAGACAACTCCCTTTGTTTGTGAGAAACCTCTGGCTATAGATCTCATTTTATATTTCTTGACACTTCCATCAGTTGCATGCTTGATCTTATAGATCCACTTGGAAGTTACTACATACTTCCCTTCGGGTTCCTAAATAATATCTTATGCATCATTCTTTAAGATATATTGGTATTCTTTTGTTATGGCATCTTTCCATACATATTCTCTTGTGGCTTCTCTAAGACAAGGAGGTTCGACATCAATAAGGTGGCTCATGACTGAAGGATATCTTAGAAGATCTCTTTTACTTTCTCGAGATGTGCCTTGAGAGGCTTGTATGTTTCTCTGCCTCTTTTAGAGTGAGTTTAGGTAGGCCTTTTATGCCCTACTACAATATCTCTTAACATATCAACTGGAGCAACTGGATCAACATGAATAATGTATGTATCCCTTTGAATTGTTGAAGGGGGGAAAGGTATTATCTTACTGTCAATCTTCATCTGAGATTCTCAAGGTTTGTTGGATGGGTATCTCTTCTTTTAAGGACAATTTTTCTGCTTGTTGTTGCATCATAATAAATTAAATATGGTTTGGACTCCAGTACCAGGGAAAATGGTCCAAGTCTTTGAGGGCTCCCATACTAGGGATTTATTAAAAAAATGCACTCAACTATAAAAATTGAAATCAATTGATTTACCTGGTTTGTAGTCATGTTTTAGTTTTTTTTAGAGGAAGTACTTCTCCTCTCTCTTCTCTTCATTCTTTTGAGGTGGGTCTAGATAAATTTCAGCGGTGGAAGCATATTGTCTTCCCTTCTTCCTCGTTGGATAGTTTCTTGCATAGTCTCCATAATTGTCACATCTGAAGCACTGAATTTCTGAAACATCTCTTCTTTGATAACCTGGGTTTGATGAAGACTTTTCACCTTTAAATTTTTTCCTGAATTTTTTTTTGAATTTTCCTCCTTTCTTTGTGTGAAGTGAGAGAGCATTAATTCCTTCTGAGGAATCTTCCACTCCTCTATTTCTAAGTCTAAGTTCTTCTTGAGTTCAATTTGTCCATAGACGATCAAAGGTTGGTAGCGATTCTCTTCCACTGATACTCTTAAGGAAAGGCTCCCACGATTTTGGAATATTCTGGAGAGTGGTTAATACAAGTTCTCTATCAGACATGATTTCCCCGATGGTCTCTAGCTATTCTTTAATCCCTGATAACTTCATGAAGAAGATGGCAATTGTGTCACCTTTTGTCATCTTGGTACTTTGAAGTTGTCTCTTTAAGGTAAGAGCTCTAAGGGTATTTTCACTTTCAAAAATTTCCTTCAAATCTTCATACATCTCATAGGTTGTCTTCAAGTTGGCAATACGAGGTAAGAGGTGATCTCTTACTGAGTAGATAATTAATTTTCTTGCTTTGACATCTTCTTCCTTTCTTATCTTTTTCTCAATATATGTAGTTTTGGTTGGTAGAGTTTTAGTTACCACATCCAAGAGATCATATTCTTTAAGGGTGACTTGAAGCCTTGATTTCCAGGAGCTGAAGTTGCTTGCTCCATCAAGCCTATATTTTACTAATGCTTTGTTCTTCATTTGATTGGTTTCTTCAAATTATTGCCAACTGGATTTTGAAAACCTAATGATTAGGTTGAATTAGAAACCTTGTATTATATTGGACTTATGAATGTCAAAAATCAACTTGATAGTGTCACAAAGATGCTTTTTGATTCAGGGGAACGTTTCTTTAGAAATCTAGAATTAATATTCTGCAGGAAATTCCGGCACCCAAGAAACCCTAGGGCCAAAAATCAAAATTTCTCGGAATTTCACTTTGAGAGCTTCTGGAGATGCACTGGAGGAGGATGTACTCTTCCATGCCAAAAGTATCCCCAGCATCCAAGTATTAAGGGTTGAATCACCATTGAGAAGAGGGTTTTACATAATTTTCTGGAAACCCTAGAAGGGTCGTACGGTTCTGCAAAAGGTGAGCTAAGACTTGGTGGATGCTTGTGAAATGGGTTCTTTCAAGACCTAAGCTCTAATACCATGTTGATTTTTCAATATTCAATTTTAAGAATGAATTTCGTTCCATTTTTAGCATTTAACCATAACCATAAATGTTGCAGCAACCAAGATCACAAGAAGAAGCACCATGCACAAGAACATAAGAAGTATCATGGGAAACCCTTATCAACAAGGGAAGAAAACCCAGAAAAATCCTTTTCTATATTATTCAAGAGAAATACCTTCACCACCAAAAATACCTAGCACATAAGAGGGTCCTCAAACCCTAGAATACCAGCACCCAAGAGAGGTGCACACTTTTCCCAAGAAGATGTACTTGCTGAAATTTCCAAACTCATGTAAAAGATATGATTCCTCAATGGGGAATTTACCTTTTCTTATACTAACCTGAACCTATCAAAATAAGTGTCTATTGGCACAATAGGGCCGACCTCACTAGCTTATAATATAAATAATATTAACCAGATTAATTATATTTTACATTAATTACTAGTCACATTAAGGTGGGGCCAACCTGTTCCCTTTACATTACAATTAGGGTTACAGGCAATTCTGACTCTTGAAAAATATAGAAAGGGATATTATACACCCACTAGTGCTCATACACTAGGTTCAAATTCATAGGGATGTCCATCTCTATGGCTCACTGCATTACACAGAAGATCCAGATCTTCACACGCTCACATGTGCTCATCCACAGGCACATCCACTCTACAGATCTTATTTCCCACTGCCTAACACAGGAGAATCATATGGAGTTTCTCGCCAACTCTGCTACTCAGAGGAGGCTAATACATCATCTTCATTTATGTTCACATGACGATGCACCCAGCACTTTGGGATTTCACACGTTCACCTTTTCCTCAGCCACAAGCACATCTAACTCAACATATCGCCTTTCCCACTGGATAATCACCTAGAGTTCTTCTCAACTCTCTGAATGGAGGAGGTCATATGTATGTTCCATCTCTGTCTCAGGTAGGAACCATGTACCCTTCTTAGGGGATTTCTCTCAGGCTTGTAAGCTGGAGAAAGACTCACATAGCTGTAATGATCCACATCTCACATGTTTGTAAGCTGAAGAATGCCTCACATAGCTGCAATCATCAACACCTATCCTTTCCTTCCTTGAGAGTTCTACCTACCAGACATTATTTTCTTTTTCTTTCAAATATTGACTACATTGCCCAAAAGTTTCATTTCCTTCTTGCCAACAAATTTATAAAATATCTTCACCTAATCAATATCTATCCATTGAATCCCTAACAGAAAACCTATCTTTTAGAGACCAAGTGACAAGAGAGATCCCTCTTTGAACTGAAAGGTCTAGTTTCAGTTCTAAAGTGGTTTTGGCTTTGTGAGTTGCTTCCTTAGCCAAGAAATTTACATAGTGCTAACATTTTGGGATCGTTGTCAGGGAACGAAAGTGAAAATTTTCCCTGGGAAGGAACGACTTAAGTTTCATATTTGATTCTTGAGGGTAACAAAGAATCAAACATAATATTGGTTGAAAACATTTACCCTGACGACTTCATTTTTAAAGATCAATTGAAAAAAAATTATATTCTTGAGGAATCATGGCTCCAAAGAATATTTACACTATTAGAAACCCAGATCAAGAACCTATATAATCTATGGATGATCCTGAAAATATCTTACATAAAAGAAAAGAAAAGGAATCTAACTCAGGTATTTTTCTGGATAGAAATTTTCCATTGCCTAAGGACGGAGTGAAGAGCATTGATGATCTTGATTTTGATATAAAATTTGAGCATAATTTGTTCAGATCTAAATTAGAGTCTAACTTGACTGAAATTTTGTTTGATGAGAAGAAATTTCAAACCTTTATTTCTATTGTTCCCATTCAAAATGCAGTGATTCCCAGTCAAATTGTTCAACCAGTCTAGAATCCTTTTAGAACTTTGGTAGCATGATATGCTCCCCTTGTCTTACCTGCTCAATTTCAGGATCTACCTCAAAATTATAATAAGAGAATCAAATCCTCTGATGCAGAAGAGAACATTTTTTCTTAGAGACATTTAGATTGGTTTAATGATTTTGCTGACCTTGAATAAGTAGATGATGAATATGTAAAAGTGATATTTTTTTCATAAAGTCTCTCAGCTGAGGTCAGAAATTGGTTTAAGGATCTTCGAGCAACAAGTATCCCTAATTTTTCATCTTTTGAGGAAACATTTCTTGCAAGATGGGGAGACAAAAATAATCCTCTACAACTGTTGACTCAGTATAATAACATAAAAATATCACCTAGTGAGACAGTTAAGTATTTTTCAACCGGATTCATGAGGGTTTATAATTCAATTCATGCTGAAGTAAAACCCCCTCCTTAAGTTTCCCAACTTCATTATGATGACTCCTTTGATAGTGATTTTTCCCTACTGCTGAGGAAAAGGATATCCACTACACTAAATGACATGATGAATGATACAATTTAAATGGAAGTAAATCCCATGTCATCAGGAAAGATTAAATATAATCCTGAAACTGACATGAAAAAAGTTCAAGGAGAAGCTCAACCCTCAACTTCCCATTCATCAGATGCAAAATTTGATCTAATGGTAAAAACTATAGAAAAGTTTGGTGGAGAAGTTTTCCTTAGATAACAAACCTGCCATCATAGATCAAGCTGATATTAAAACACATAAATCCAAATTTCAGAAGGTTACTAGTTCTACAGATCAGACAGAGAGACCAAAGAAATCAAGGTGATCGACAAAGAAAACCCCCCTTCTAAAATAACTACGTTGATGAAAATTCTAAAGAATATTTTGAAGGTAACATACATTGTTGTGATAAAATTGAAACAAATGTTTTCCTAACTAAAGAAGAACACGATGAATTTATGGATGAAAATGATAAGTTTATGCAGTAAAATGATGATATGTTTTCAATGGAAATAGAAGATTATAAGAAGGGATATCAAAATGTCATCATGGAGTTTTAGAAGCAATATAATCTCAGAAATAAAAAGATGCTTGCAAACCCTCAGAAAGGGAATCCTACAAAGGAGCATCAAGCAAATTTTCCCTCTTCAAGTCAGCCTAAGAAAGACAGTTCTGCAAAGTATGCATTGGAGAAAGGAAAACAGAAAGAGGATCTCCCAAAGAAGGTCCCAAAGACAAAAAGAGATGTAGTCATCAAAGAAGTAGAGAAAACTCAGTCTCCATTTAATTTTGAAAGTGATATGGAAAAAATAAAAATTTATTTACCTTTCAATGAATTGTTAAGGAATGTTGAATATAGAAGCCAAATCATTAAAATGTTGAAAATGGAAGAAGCATCTGATACTATAAATGTGCAAGATGATCACCCTGCAATCTTATTTGGTCCTCGAGTGGAAGAAAGTGGTGATGATGGTGATGTGCCTCCATTCTATGCTAGCCTTTAAGTTCATGATATGACCTTACACAATGCATTGCTAGATTCAGGAGCATCTCATAATTTGATGCCAAAGGTAATTATGAATGAATTGGGTTTGGACATCACTAGATCTTACAAAGATTTGTTCTCTTTTGATTCAAGGTAAAGTGTTTAGGCTTAATCAAATACCTAGTAGTGTCTTTATCTCAAATACCGTCAAAGAATTTAGTCATGGATTTAGTAGTTGTTGACATTCTCTGAAGTTTGGCATGTTGTTGTCAAGGTCATGGGCTGCAAAATTGAAGGGTACTCTACATATGGACATTTCCTATTCAAATATACCATTTTTTGGTCAGGAAAGGAGGCTACATAGAGAAGTATTGTTGAAGTACATGGTGAGTAGAAAGAGAAAACCAAATAATCATCCTATTTATTATATTGACACTGAGGTAGGTTCTTCAATTTTTTACAATGACTTGTGCTTTGAAGAAGAAGATCCAAAGACTCTTGAACTCCCTATGAAAGATGAGGCAGGTCATAAATCAATACAAATTTCAAATTAACAAAATA
>ML811253.1:17986-45212 GCA_009831015.1 Picea engelmannii | reverse complement strand
GGAGAAAAAAAGAGGTACAATCCTTTCTTGGAAGGGTAAACTTTCTAAGGAGGTTTATCCCTAATCTAGTAGAAATCATAAAGTACATTACCGGAATGCTCAGGAAAGGTAATGAGATAAAGTGGACTCTGGAAGCCAAGAAATCCTTTGAATATATAAAGGTAGCATTGACCAAAGCACCAATACTAGCTAGTCCAAACCATGCAAAGGATTTCATCTTATTCTCTTTTGAATCAGAACACACTATTTATGGGGTTTTGTTGCAGAAAGATGAACAGAATTTTGAAAGGCCCATAGCCTATTATAGTAGAAATTTAATAGATTCCCCATTGAAGTATGACATCATGGAGAAGCAAGCATATGCACTAGTGAAAGCCCTAAAAGATTTCATAATTTACATTTTTCATTCTCATGTTTTTTCTTATGTGCCCAGCAATGCTGTGAAAGATATCCTGGCACAGTCTAATCCTGAAGGAAGAAGAGGCAAATGGATAGTTTTTTTGTTAGAATATGATCTGGAGATAAATCTTGCAAAGTTGATCAAAGGTCAGGGGCTTTCCAAACTAATGACACAATCAAATTATGATGTTTTGGAGATAAATTTTATTGCAGATCTGTTAGAAAATTCAAGAGAAGAAACAGTCCCACATGTATCCCAGAAGTTTCTTGAATCTCCATGGTGTGTTGAAATTATATATGTGTTGAGAAATTTACAAGCTCCTCCTGAACTAAGCAAAACAAAAGCTAGGTTTCTTAAATTAAATGTAGCAAAGTTTTGTATTCTTGATGGTTCTTTGTATGGGAAGGATCCAGGGGGAATTTGTTGTGTTGCTTATTGGAAGATGAGGTAAAATAATTCATCAAAGAGTTCCATAAGTGTGATTGTGGAGGGCACCATTATTGGAAAACAACAATGCATAAAAACTAAGAGTTGTGTTTTATTGGCCTAGCATTTTCTCTGATGTATACAAGGAGGTGTCAAGCTGTCATGAATGTCAGATTTTTGATGGAAAAAGCAAATTGTTGCCCTTGCATTTAAAACCAATTTATGTTGAAGCACAGTTTATGCAATGGGGCCTTGATTTTATAGGAGATATTCATCCATCATCTTCATCTCAACATATATGGATATTGATAGCTACTGACTATTTCACCAAATGGATTGAAGCAGTCCCAACAAGGCAAGTTATCGATGTTGTCATTATCCAATTTCTGGAAACTAACATTTTGTCTAGGTTTGGTTGCCTAGTCAAAATAATAATTGATAATGCAACAACATTCAAGTCTAAGAGGATGGAAAAGTTTTGCAGTGATTACAACATAACCCTTGGTCATTCCATAGCCTATTACCCATAGGGTAATGGATTAAATGAGTCATCCAACAAGAGTCTGACAAGAATTATTAAAAAGTTGTTATAGGAAAACAAAAAGGCTTGGCACAAAAAACTCATTTATGCACTATGGGCTAGTAGGATTACTACAAAGAGGTATTTTGCTACATCACCTTTCCATATTGTATATGGCACAAATGCAGTTTCCCTACTTCATTAGGGCTACCAGATATGAAATTGTTGCAAGAATAGGAAGTTGAACCAAATGATGTTCAACGAAGGATTAATCAACCGATTCATGTATAGAAAATGAGAGAGGAAGTTTACAACAACATATAATTGCATCGGGATAAAATGAAGAAAGTGTTTGATAAACATACAAAGGTTGATGATTTCAAGGTAGATGACTTGGTGCTGAAATGGGATGCAAGAAATGAAGATAATGGGTTTCTCAAACACTACTTTACTTAAAGCATTTTTTTCTTTCATCTCATTGTAAATAGCCATTTTTCTTTTCAGATAGAGCATTTGAGGTCATCATTCAACAGAAATTGAAGACCAAGGTGAAGGCCCTAAGATTTTGTTGAAGTTTTCTAGTGTGTGTCAAGTTTGTCAGTTCATATTTATTTTTTGGAGTCTTTTGAGTTGAGGTATAAAGTAAATAAATCCCAATGGATAAGGAAATTGGTTTTCTATTCTTCGTTGCCTCACAGGGAGGACAACATCCCCATTGGAACCAAATGTTAGTGTCATTGTTTTCAAGGTAGAGTTATAGGTTTGTCAAAACTTTGCAAAGTCATGCCTTGGTCTTGAGAAGATGAATGCATTCATAATTGAGTCATTGAATGTGTGTGTGTTTTCAAAGAGTTTTGTCTCATGAAATTTTTCAAGGTATTTGGGTCATTGGTCAAGTAAACTCAAAGTGATATGTCATAAAAAGGTTAAGTCATAAAGTCTAGGTGGAAGGTTTTTACAAGGGATTTCATAGAACATTATGACACATTATGAAAGTTAGAGGGTCATCAAAGGTCATAATCTCATTTTTCCTAGCTTTCAAAGTGGTTTTTGTACTTAACCTGCAAAGAAGTACACACGTTGCATAAGCTCACTATGCAAACTCCTTGGTGCTACCCAAAACGTCTTGTCATCCTAAACGAACCATTCACTTTCAAATCAAATTTTGCTCAGATTGTGCATGTTTCTTCCCACCCATATTTCATTGCACATGATCATCTGCCTTCGATCAGACCTATTGTATTCAACAAATGCACCATACTCCAGCTCGTTACGTAAACCATGCATCCTCGCTACACATTTTTACACAACAATCACCCGCTATGCATCCCCTATTACTTTGTTTCTCGTTGCGCAAAGACTGAAGGGGTATCTATTACGTGCAATAAAAAAAAAAAATTATTGCATTTTTGAGTCAATTTGACATAATTTGAGCAAACCCTAACTTTGTTTTCCACTATGTAAAATTCCTTGTCAAAGTTTCAAGCCTTTAAACCCTTTTTTCCTTACCAATATCATTGTTTTAGCCTACATATGGAGCATGAAAACTCAGGATAAAAAGAAATACAACAAAGGAGGCAGTATGTTGAGATGTGAGCCACGAAGCTTGAAGTTGGTGAATTTTAATCCTGCATTTAGAGTTTCATTTGAGCAAGTTGGTTGCATGAGGTTTTGCAAGAAGATTCAAGGATATAATGTGCAGGTAACAAAGGACTTTGCTCTCAATTTCAATAGAGTTCATATGAGGATTAAAAATATTACCTTCCAGGTATCAGAGGAGACAGTGGCTACTGCAACTGATATTCCAATCCAGGGGGAGAATTGGTTTAAAGGTATGCCTCTTGATCCAGTTTTTTACACTGATTTTTTGAAACCCAAGTACAAAAAGAAGAAATTTGGTGCCACTATTCCAAGAGAATGTATATTGGAACATTATGAAAAATTGTTAAGGGTGGTTCAAATATATTTCACTTGTGAGGGAAGATTTGAAATAGTATATCAGTATCACATGCGTCTTCTGATGCATTTCATAGGAAAGAACCCTTTAAACTCACCTTTTTACCTACACAAAAGCTTAGGGAAAATGGAAGACAAAGTATAAGCTAGGTCTGATCATCTTAAGACCAGTTTGTTTCATTTCTCCTTGGTAACGTTTCTAGTGGTGGAAGAACTCAAGAAATCAAACAGAGACAGAGACTCTTTCTTAGCTTCAACAAATATCCCTTTAGACTCCAAAGGAGAAACCCCCTCATCTGCAAAGAAAATGGCTTCTAAATTTTCAAGTGGGAAAGAGAAAGGTTCTTCAAAATAGGGCAAAGGGAAAGGAAAGGAAATTGAGGATTCTTCACCAATCCAGCCAACTAATAAGAAGGGTATAAGGCTACACTTTGTTGATGAGGTGGAGGAAAAACCAAAGGTGATTATCCCAATCACAAGGTCAGTTTCCAAAAGACCACATGCACCTGACCTGCATACACAATCTGTTGAACACTGAGCTCAAGAAATGGATGAAGATCATGTGTGGTCAGAAGAGAAATACCAAGTAATCAAAGAGCTAAAAGATCAGCTTAAGGAAGCTCAACATGTCATATCTCAATCCTTTCATGATAACAGATAGATGAAGAGGAAATTGGCTGAGAGGGTTTATGATATTCAAAATCCACAAGATGCAATAGGTTCAAAGAGGGAATCAATCTCAAAGGATCCAAAAGATTATAAAGGGAGAGAAATCAAGAAAATTCTTAAGACTCTAGATTTGAATATACCTACACCCCCCTTAACAAGAACCTCAGCTAGAAAGATAACATCAAATTACAAGCTTTCAAAGGAAACACAAGCACAAGGCAAGCCTGTATCAGTTGAAAAGATTCATACTTCACCTGGGGAGGGTGTTAAAACTATCAAGTGGCTAAACAAGCAACTAAGGGAGGCTCAAGCCCTAATTATTCAGCTCGGGGAAGAGAAAAGAGTATCAAAAATAAAGTTTGAGAGACACCTTAAGGAGTGTCGACCAGCCATCAGCAATGCTTGTGCATCCCTCACAAATTGGCAGTCAAAGCTTAAAAGGAATGCACTTTTATTTAGGCAAGTGGAAAACTTGAAGAAACAAAATTTGTCATTGAGAAGGGAACATAGGTATATGAAGCTAAAGATGAAGCCAGGGGTAAGTTGGACCTACTGGTAGAGGTGGTTGAGATATAAATGGCATGATTTCACAATTTGTTTTTTTCAAACCAAGGTTTAAATTTGTTTTGAGTTTTGACTAGAAAAAACAACATTGTATAGAACTTGTGTAGCAATCTCACACTATGCAAGTGTTGTAAGTATACACATGGTAAATTGATAAGGGGAAATGCATGAGCGATGATCCAACAATGATTTTCAGCCTCCATCAGTGTTGCATCCACCTCCTAAACTATGTCTACTGAACAAACCAAGCACGTTGTGCAAAGCTCGGTACACAACTGTTCTAGGTTGTAGTTACACAACGTTTGACAACAACTCTCTACACAAAGGTGATAGGGAGCCTTGTCATCGCTCAGATCAGTCCAAGATTTGTCTCCAACTGTCCCTGATGACTCACAGTAGCCTCAAACTTGAAAATATGTTGGATATCTCTTTTGTCAAAGAATATTGTTATGCATTAATATGGTCAATGTGAATTTTCTATTTTTAGCAAGTAGTTTAAAGTTGTTCATTTTTTTATGTAATCAGATCCATAGTTATAGGATAGTTGAGAATTTAGACTTCTCTATCCTAAGAATGTAATTTTTTTACATATTTGAGCATTTTGAATGTGCAAAAGTTTGGCATAAACATAAAGGACATTTTGTCTTGAAACATAGTACAAATTTTCTGAATTTGAATGAAATATTAGTGCAGAAGTCCATAACTTTTTCATACCAAAGATTCTAGTGGTGATGGCATGAAGTCTGTGTTCCTTTCATGTATGTTCTTCTTGTTTCTTTATCTTTCATCTGCAGATTCTTATATGTTTAAATTAGAAATCAAATGGTATGAAATTCATCTGAAAAATGATGCTTTAGATTCAAGCAATTTAAACACTATTTTCCCTTCTTAACTCATCATAATTCATCGTTTATGGTGCTTTGAATGTTGTTATGTGTTTCCCCTTCTTCCATCCTATAACAACAAATAAAAAAACCGAAATATCATCACCTACCTAACCTTTGATTCCTTAAGAGTTCTACCTACCAAACACTTTTTTCATTTTCTTTCAAAGATTGAATCCATTGCCCAAAAGTTTAATTTCCTTCTTCCCAAAAAATTTATAAAATCTCTTCACCTAATCAAGATCTATCCATTAAATCCCTAACAGAAAACCTATCTTTTAGAGACCAAGTGACAAGAGAGATCCCTCTCTAAACTGAAAGAGATAGTTTCAGTTCTAAAGTGGTTTTTTGGTTACCTTTGTGAGTTGTTTCCTCAACCAAGCAATTTACATAGTGCTAACACATAATATCTAGTTTCTACCATTGTCCACCACAAAATTGGAATCTTTCATCTTCCAACTAGATTTGGTGCTTAAGCATACAAGGAGACCAAATGACCCTCCCAGAGAGAGGCTTTGGAGACGACCTAGCTAAAACAAATCCATTTCTCCAGGTGTATCACTATGAGTCTCTCTTGCCTTATTTAGAGTTAATAGACACATTTTACTTTTCCTTTTTTTTTTTCCGATGGAAGAAATCGCGGGAAACCCTCCAAGTACTTCCCCATATTTCGTGGATGGTAAACGGGGTAAACCATTGGCCATGATAGTGAGGCCTAACCCAATGGGGATATCGAGTGAGACCCAACAATATCAACAAATATCAACAATAATAACCACAACAATCATCCACTCGAACTAATCCATCGGGTTAGCATTTTACTTTTCCTATCATAATCAATACTTGAATATTAGATTGTAATATTGTTATTATTTGTCTTGCATTCTTTCATAAACTAGGGTTTGGTTATGTTTGTATATGATCATTTTATCTTATCTTTACTTTACTTTTCATTATTGTATATATTTAATTTCACAACCAATTAAATGAGGGTTTTGTTCACTTTCTATCCAAATTATCCACAATAGCAAAAAAATGGGAAACATAGTTAGTGGAAAAAAACTAATTAAATATAAAAAAAAAATACCAAAAAATATTTAAATGTGACAATTTTGAAACCCAATACCAATAATATCAAATCATTGGTAATATTCAACAAGTATCTAATTTCAATCATAATGAATACCAAATAATCGTTAGTAATATTCAACAAGTATCTAATTTCAATCATAATGAATACCAAATTGTAGAGAAAATTGGATAACAAATTGACACCAAAAAAGATATCGAAATAGATACCAATGAAAGTCCCAATTAGCTACCAAATTAGATACTTGACAAATAATATCAAAAACCTTATATTCTTAGGTATCTTATCACAAAATAGCCATATATGGCTAACTTTTTTATATTTTATCTGGATTCTTATAGATAAATAGAAGTTGCAACTCCTAAAACTATAGGAAAAGTTACGATGGCGAGACCAAAATAAATTTTTCTCATGCTTTTGAAAAATCCTTCCCAACTCCAACTATTGATTGTCTATGCAAAACAAAATTTATTAAGTTTTTTGTAACTATGTGTCAATCTGCAAGGTGAAGTAGGGTTGATATAGTTTAATTGTTTATTAGTGGAATTCACTAATTGTTGTGCACTAGGTTAATTATTTGGGAATCCTCATGTGAAAAAGGTGCATTGTCCCCTATACTTGCAAAACTGAGGTGTCAATTACTTACAAAAATTCACTTGCAATCTCTTTTTATCAAGTTGATTCCTTTCTAATCTATTTTTATCAAGTTGATTCCTTCCTAATGATGGACCACAATGGTTTGGTCCAAAACGTCAATTCAAAAATGGTTTCCATAATTCCAGAAAAACCTTCAAATAATGATATCGGTCATAGAATTTTAAGCCTTAGAAGACTTAAGAAATCTGAAAATAAAATAAGAAAATAATAGATCTAACAAGGTTGTGTGGCAGTGTAGTCCCTGCCAACGAGGTTAGAAAGCAAATTGTGGAAAATGGGGTCGAATTGTAAATGACGGAAGTGTTCGGTGCAAAATGTATATCACGGAAATGTTGTGTGCAACATGTATATCACGGAACATGGGGAAAAAGTAAATGACGCTTGGCATGTAGAGCACCATTTATTTTTTGAAAGTATATAACAAACTACAAATTTGTTTACAGTGGAAGAATAAATTTGAAAATTTAAATGCATTTGCCATATGGATTGGTGAAAGATAAAAATGTATGAAGACATAAAATTAAGAGGAGATAAGAAAACAGTCTTATTTGAAATATCTAAAAAAATAAAAGTTTGTTACATGCTACTGGAAATTTTGAAATGTATATGATGGAAATGTTGTGTGCAACATGTATATCATGAAACATGGGGCATAAGTAAATGACGCTTGTTACGTAGAGCACCATTTTTTTTTAAATATATAAAAAAAAATAATAGTTTGTTACATATAAAAATTTAAATGCATTTGTGAACATGGGGTATTTTATTTTGAAATATATAAAAAAATAAAAGTTTGTTACATATAAAAAATTAAATGCATTTGTCATACAGACTGGTGAAAGATAAGAATGTATGAAGACATTAATTTAAAAGGAGATAAGAATACATTTTTATTTGAAATATGTCAAAAAATAAAAGTTTGTTACATACTACTGGAAATTATGAATTATACAAAAACATTAAAGTCTGTTACATATAAATCAGAATTTCAATGCGTTTTTCATGTAGATTGGGATTGGGGCTTTCGCGGACCTTTAGAGAAATATGTACAAAAAACAGGATTGTAGAAAGAAGATAGAGTGCAATACCTGCAAAAAAAATAAATGGAAAGGTATAAGAGTTTTCCTACACATCTCTATTTAAGAAAGTGGAATAACTGGGTTGATAAACAAAGCATGATGCGATCAGTAAACTTATCGTGAGGGTACATATGGGCCCTTTGGATATTTTCTTGTGGCTATTGTTTCATTGATGTCATCAACGACTGTGGTTTCAATGATGTCGTCGACGACGGCTGGAATCCTGGCAATTGCATGTTGCCTTTCGTCGGTGGCCTGCTTCAATTGTCTTTCGAGTCATTCTTCAATGTAGCTTCTCATTGGGGTGACGTTGATCTCATTCCAAAATTTTATGTTGAAAATATCGTTTTCTAATTCCCAGAAGTCGATAGAAAGATTACAGAGAGCTTGATGAATTTCCTCATTCTGTACTGAATATTTGACTAGCCAGTCGCGGACGTGAGCTTGATCAAATTGAAGGATGTTGTAAAACTTTTCTAGAGATAAGATCTTAAACATAGAAACCTGTTTATCAAACTCTTGCATGGTTAAGGGCAAGGAGTTTGCGATTAAGTCAGGGTCTTGGAAGTCCTTGGTTTTCTTGGCTAAGTCTATATTTGACAACCTTGTTAAGAATTTATCTTTCTTCGATATGGCTTGTTCACATGACTGAACAATGAGATGCAGGTTCTTCACTTTTTCTTTCCAACATGCATTCAATTGACCGATCCGGTTTTTGGATGGAAGATCATGTTCTCTTCTTTTTGTTTTTGTCATATTGTTGACAATGGTGTCAAAAGGAAGGATTGTTTTAAAAATAATTTTTCTTCATCTTTTAAGTCGACCTGCAAATGTTCGAGCAAACTATGTGCCCTGGTTCCAAGGGAAGTGATGGTTTGTGATCTTTTCCATGCCTCGGTAACCAGTTCCATTATTTTTTTTATATTATTCTCCACATATCCTCTATAGGATGCGAGTAGGGTGGAGGATGCTTTTACGTTGGCTGCAGCGGTGGAAGGCATGGATATTGCCAAAGTATTGACAAGCAATGGCATAGGAATGAAAGTGTCTTCCAATTCCTTGACCTGGTCCTTCAGTCTGGCATTCTCGGTCTCGATGCCTCCAATGGAATCATGAAGTGCTTCCCCACTCGCAGTTTGAAGTTGATAGATTTGGGACGACCGCATGTTGGCAAGGTCAACCTCTGAATGAGATTTTCCTTTCTTATTTTTAACATCTTTTTTCTCAATTATCAATTTTTTGGACTGGCTATCAAAGAAAACTCTCTGGAACATGAAGGATTCATCTTCATCAAAATTTTCAGTAACGGATATGTCCAACAACTATGGTGGATGGCATCTTCAGGGTGATCAAGGAAGCAGAGCATGCTATCTTGATCAATGTCAAGTTCCATGTTCTCACTCTGAATTTCTGGCTCTTCCGCCTGCCCCACATTTTTTTTTCTCTTCTTCTCTACTGGAATCTTGTGAGAACTATCAATTTTAGAGTGAGGAGGGTCGTTATCTTCTCCTTTGTTTGAAGAACTCTGAGTTTCTTTTTTGTTTTGGTGGGTCGTTGGAGCGATGCTACGGGATGTCATACTTTTTGGAGTGTTATTTTCCGATTGAACACTCTTGTCACTTGGGCCTTTCCCCTATTGCGTGTACAATTTAGTACAGATTTGCATTGTGTCTACGTTGTCGGCATCAAAGGCAGGACCGTTGCCGCCACTGTCTCTATTTTTGGGCGGGTGTTTTTTTTAAAAACATTTCGAGGGCAAGTGTTTGTAAATGTTGTCAAAAAATATTATAGGGGTCGAACCCTCTTATGATTTCAGCATATCTCAGGTTGGAGATGCTAGAATGTGCTGTGAATTCATCAAATTTGTTGACATTTTTCAACACAAACTCCCCTACTTTCCAAGGTAGAGGAATGAACTGTTTTTTTTTTCTTCTTTTGCAACAGATGGAACCAGTAGCTATAATCCCGTGCTACTTCTACAACAAACATTATGTTCGTAATGTGACATGGAAGGAGAGCAGGTTTTTCCATGGAGCCAAAAAATCTTATGACAGTGTAATTATCCAAATGTTCGCATGTCCCCTTCTTGTCCAAAAAATTGGTTTCCTGTTCAGATATGCGGGGAGCATCTTCTCCTAACAAAAAAACTTTAAAAACAGACCCGAAGCCATTAAAAACCTCATAAAAACAATGGGAAGCCTTGTGTTTCCACAAGGCCTAGTACCAAAACCTTACTGGGTGGAATTTGCAATTGACATTCTTGGACAAAGACGGTTGTGGAAACCGACAGGAATACACTATTGCAGAAACTAAATAGGACGACATATAAAATTTATTTTCCCTTTTGAAGATTGACAATTAGGAACAGATATCATGGGAAATTAACCTGCCCCAATCAAAAATGGTGTGTTCATTGACTGTGAAATACAAAATATAAAGAGCCATCCGGGAAACATTTTATGTGGACTCATGTCCCATTATTCTTATAAACAACCAGGCAATTTCGTGAAATGGATTTCTAAATGAACTAACCTGGAAGCTTGTAATATCTTCAGGAACTAGAAGCAGGTTTTCCAAAAAATGGGGCAAGAGGTCTAACCCATTATTATGCTTTGCTAGGAATTGTTTTCAATATTCTCCTCTGAATGTCAATGTTGGCTCTGACAATCTTTGCATCTGGCGGAAGACCTGAGGTGACAAAGAAACATAAGAGTGGTCCCGCAGTGGAATAATTCTTTTGTCTAAAATAAATTTATCGGTGCACCAAGAGATCGGGTCCTTACGGTCAAAAACCTCAGGCACACAGCATGCATGAGCAATCCCAGAGGTCCAAATTACTTGGTTCTCTACGGTAGAGGTTGAGTAATAAGAATATTTGGTGGACCATTGGAAGTTCTGGTCCTCACGCCTGAAGATGTTCATTGTATCTCCATAGAATTGTTGTCGAGTTGATGCCATAGGTTTATGAGAACGTTTCTTTGCTCCAGATGATGGTTTAAATGAAAAATTAGAGCCGATAATATAACTCTACGCTAAATCTTCGTTAAATTCTTATGAATGGGAAATCTCCTCGAGCCTTTCATTGATTAATGGCAATCTATATGGGTGGTGCATGATGAACTGTTAGCAGTAAAGCTTACTTATTGCATATTTAGAAATGCGAAGGTGGTGGGTAGGGCGAAGAGAAATTAAGGATTGGAGGTTTCGTGAACGTTCGGGGGCCACGACGTGCGAACGACATTTCATGATTTTGAAATCAACACTCGGAAGGGATAATATAACCCCCTGCAACTCTTGGCTTAATTCACATCAATAGGATATCTCCTCGAGCCTTTCGCCCATCAATCCCAATCTATACAGTTCCTGCATGATGACCTGTTAGAATTAAATGTTAGTAATTGCATATTTAGAAACAAGATATATATATATATATATATATATATATATATATATATATATATATATANCTTTTATTATAGACAAGTGCGAAGGTGACGGAGACGACAGAGAGCAAGGAAAGAATGGAAAGCTTTGAAAAGCAGTCGAACGTGATTAAAAAAAGGGTTACGGGGATACTCAGGATAGGTGAGTGTTCCACGGTCAAATTTTATGTATCGAAATTTTTGACTGCAAAATGTGTAAAACGGAAGAGATCATGATGGGGAAGTTCATCGGTCGGTTTGTATATTTGCGGAATTTCAGCAAAGTGGCTAAGTATGGAATAGGGAAATTGATAATTGCATGGCTATAAATAAGATCTTATATATAATTCGCAATTGCTAATTGCAAAGGGGAGCGAGCACAGGAAACAACGACTAGGAACTGAATATTTCTTCAACCCGCCAAACTGATGCTCTGCCAAAGAATTCGAAGAAATGGAAAAGTATGGAAAGAGAACAGAAGGGCTTCAAAATGGGGTGACAATAGTTCCACACAAGACACGAGGACCCGACGGTTAAATTATATTTCTCAGAAGTTTTTAGTGAAAAATGTATACCATGGAAGAGGGCATGATAGGTGGACCGTAATACGGAAGAGGGTATGATCTGAGTCCAGTTGTAAATTTGTATATTGCGGAAGTGA
This sequence comes from Picea engelmannii, assembly GCA_009831015.1. Lineage (NCBI taxonomy): Eukaryota > Viridiplantae > Streptophyta > Pinopsida > Pinales > Pinaceae > Picea > Picea engelmannii. Next base: position 32,884 of record ML811253.1, on the reverse strand, counting down.
CAGTATTGTTTATAGGCCATGGAACAACATAAGTCCAATCTAGAGCCCGCCTACCGAGAATTCACAGTCAGAGAAGTGTTTGGGTGTGGAATGGGGAAGTAGTTAGTTGGTGTCATGATAAAAGAGCATGAGTGCAAGTGTGAACCTGCAAGACTGCCCACGCGCGCAACCATACATTTTCAAAAAAACGAATAAGTGACGAAAAATAAAAAGTTCAGGGAAAAGAGAAACCGATATTTGGCCAAGTATAGAAGACGAAAAACAAGGAACAATATATTCACATCTGTAATAGATATCCCATTTTTGTGGCAAGATATATACTTGGAAAGAATTGTGAAGTTGGCGGGAATAGAAAACAACGACCAGGAATACGATCTACGAGTTTACTTGATTCTTGTTTGTATGATTCGTCTGTCAATTTGTATATCGCGCAACTCCGAGGCATTTTATTAGCCATCCAGTCGGTAAGTCCGGCTGTCAATTTGTATAGTGCGGAACTGTGGGTATTGTTTGCAGGACACAGAACTATAGAGGAAATATTTTTCCCTTTAATATAGATTATGTGGCGCAAATGTGGTAAGGCTCGTTTTAGCACTTTTCCATCGATAAACAAAGGCAATCTTGAGCCCACTAGCCCTGGAGCATGTCTATCAATTTGTATATCACAGAGCTCTGAATGTTGTTTGGAGGTCATGGAAAAGTAGAAGTGCAATGTTGACCCATCCAGCGCGCAAGTCCGCCTGTCAATTTGTATATCGCAGAACTCTGGGTGCTAGTTGTAGGACAAGGAACAATCGAGGGTCAATTTAAAGAAAGGGGAAGCGCTCATTGGAAACGTGTGAATCCAGCAAGTCGTGCAGCAAGGCATTTTCAAAAGAAAAAAAATATGATTAAGTAACCAAGAAGAGAAACTACAGGGAATAAAAGAGAGGGAAAATAGAAAGGCGAAAGGCATTTTTTGTAAGCGCGGATTGGTTTCAAAGAAGCCCCATTGTTGCAAAACCATCATTTTCTACTAATTGTCAGCAAATGCATTGCTGAAGATTAGATTTTATTGCAACCTGTGCATGTAATTATGTTCTTAATACATTCTTCCATGATTGTAACATATTAACTTAACTATTAAACTTCATTTTCTACTAATTGCCAGCAAATGCTTTGTTCAAGATTAGATTTTATTGGAATCTGTGGGTGTAACTATGTTCTTGATACATTCTTCCATGACTGCAACATATTAACTTAAGTATTAAACTTCTTGCATTATGGGTTGTTAGCATTAAAACTTAATAATTGCATGTCTAGAGACAAGAATAATGATTTTGTTGCAGGACTGTACATTGGTATTTCTATGTTCTATCTGCATTACGAATAGAATTGAACGTTGGTTTGAAACTGTGTAATCCATTTTTTGTTTGCATAAAAGGCTGGTGGATTGACACAGTACATTGTCATATAATTGTTAGATGTTTCATCTTAGAAAAAATAACCTAAGTAAACACAATATCGAAGAATTACGAGAGCACCGAACCATGTCAATGAGAACATGCGTTAAATCTAGAAAAAAAGCAGCAATGAAGAGTCCAAGGCAATTTTTTTAATAGCAAATCCATTTAAAAAAATAATAAAAACATCTGGTATTGTACATCTATCCTTAGAAATTGGACCCAGTTCTTCGGGCCAAAACATTGAACGTATATGCCACAAACACAGGCATGGGATCCACAGTATGCAAGATCCTCGCAGTTTTCTCCTCGATGAATCATCTTGTGTTGAAATTGATAGTTTTCATAAGTTTCCCGTGAGGAAGAAGACAAAAAACGTTGCAGGGAAAATGGAATATCCCTTAACTGAAACCGACTCTGCATTGTTGAAACAAATTCAGGAGCACAGGTTGCACGTGCAATTTCAGAGGCCCAAATTAGTCCATTATGGGTGGAAGGAGATGACTAGTAGAAAAATGCCTTGCAGCAGTGAGAGTTTTGGACTTGATTCCTGAAGTTGTTAATTGTATATCCGGAGAACGGGACACTAGTCCCACAAGCGAATAATTTTTTGGCTTGAAATATATCTCTAGGAGCATCAACATATCATTACTTTACAATGAAACTCTTCCGCCCATAATGGACTAATTTGGAACTCTAGAATTCCTACTTTCGCGCAGCAAAGCGGCTTGTGTTTATCGTCGATTTATTTTCTGAAACTCCTTTTCATGTTGTCAGGACTGCCATCACCGAGTCGAGAAGTTCCATCCGTTATAGTTGATTTTAATTTGGGCACAGGAGTGGGAAGAGTCTTTGCATTGCCATCATCCATTACCGTATCATTGCCCATCAGATCATCTTCTTTTGGCTCGGAATTCATGACATCAACCTCTACGCCAGCCATGAATGCAACTGAGTTGGTTCTCTGAGTAGGTAGGGTTGCCTTGGAATTCTTTGGCTTGAAATATATCTCTCAGTGTACCAAGGGACCTTCTCCTTTTTTTCTCCTGGGTGGAGGGAGATGAGTAGTAAGAATGTGCCCTGGAATAGTGGAACCTCTAGCCATTATGCCCCAATGTGTTTATTGTATCTGGATAGAACTGTTGCCACAACTTAACAAGAACTTTTTTTTTCTCAAGACGATGTTTGAAATGAAAATTGGGGAGGGATAATATAACCCTCTAAAAATTATGGTTTAATGTGTATCAATGGAATATCTCCTTGATCCTTTCGTTGATCAATGAAAATCTCTAGGGTTCGTGTAGAATGAGTTGTCACCATCACAACTCACTAATTGCATAATTAGAAAAAAGTGTGAAGGTCACGATGACGGTGAAGAGAGATTAGGAATTAGAAATTTCTTAAAATTGCCAACCCGTCGGCTCACAAAAAAAAAATTGCATCATGTTTGAAATGAATACTTGGAAAGGATAACATACTTGTGTGAAAATCTTAGTTTAATTCGTAGTAATGACAAATCTTCTCCGAACTTCCGGACATTAATGACAATCTTAACGGTTCCTGCAGGATGAACTACTAGCATTAAAGCTTATTTGTTACATATCTGGAAACAAGCAGGAAGGTAGTGGTGATGGAAAATTGCGACGAAGCATTGTACATTTCGTGCACCGGCCAACCCGCGAAACCGATTCCAAGAAATACCTAACTATGGAAAGCGGTTGGGCGGGTTACAAAATAAAAACGGCAGAAGATATACATAGGAGACGTGAAGGGCTGATGGCCATATTGCATCTCAGTGATAGACATTGGTCGTTAATTTGTATGTCACAGAATTTTGAATACTATTTGTGTGTAGGGGAACAGTGGAAGCGCAATGGCAAGAGGGAAATTTGTATATTGTTGAACCTCGGGTTCTGTATATAAAAGCATGAGACATTGGGAAAAAGGAACAAGTAAACAGAAAGCGAGAGCATATGAAATGAAGGGGGGTTTCTTTGCAAATTTGTAAATCGCGGAAGTCCGGGTGCTAGTTGCAGGCGGCAGAACAATGGAAATGCAATGTTAAACCCACCTATGCAGGAACCCACATTTCAAAAAGGAAAAGCAGAGAAAAAAGAGAAACTAGAAATTTTCGGAAAAACAAGTAATGCGCACTAAATATGTACTTTAAAGTATGAACATGAGATGTTATAGAGCATGTACAGATCTCGCATTCCATACTTAGCCACTTTTTGGATCATGGGTTCTCGGACAACGAGCTCTAAATTGGGTATCCATTGTTCTGTGCGCTACAAATAGCATTGAGAATTCGGCAATATACAAATTGGCCAGCGGACCTGCGGGGTGGCTCGCTCAAAATTGCACTCCTTTTGTTTCATTTCATACAAATAGTACTCAGGCTTCCGTGATATACAAATTGACAGACGGACTCCAGGGTTGGCGGCCTCGAGACTGTGATTGTTTACGAATGTTAATCCCTATTAACTATTGGACATTATCTAAAGATATTATTTGAATACTAAATTATTAATATTAAATATTGATATTGTACAATTTAATTAGACAATGAGGTTTGTACAATATGAAATGGGGAAGCAGTTGGTCAGTCGGGCTAGTGATATAAAAGTAAGTGAAATCTGAATACGTGAATCCGCGAACTTCCTTACCATGAAATTTTCCGAAAAAAATGAGAAATACATAAAATCTACTTTTAGAAAGTACGGACATGAGATTTTATAAAGCATGTATTGTTCTCGCATTCCATACTCAAGCCAATATTTGGATCGCATGTACTTGGGCTGGCGGGCTCAAAACTGGGCCTCTAGTGTTCTGTTAGCTACAAATAGCACCCAAGAGTTCCGCAATATACAAATTGACAGGTGGACTTGCGGGATGGCTCGGTCAACATTGCATTTCTATTGTTCTGTGTCGTTCAAACATCACTCGGAGTTCCACCATATACAAATTCACAGATGGACTCCAGGGCTGGCTGGCCCAACCTTGCAATTGTTTATGGATGGTGATCCCTATGAACTATGTAACATTACCAAAAAAACATTATTTTCAAAACTAAAGTATTAATATTAAATATTGATATTGTACACTTTAATTACATAAAATTATAAAAGGATGTGAAATATCTTATTTGAAAGAAAAACCCGCGTATTCATAAACTTGCGTTCCAAAAATTTTGTATAAAATGAAACGAGAAAGAAGTCAGTCATGCTACTGATATAAAAATGGGTGGAAATCTGAACACATGTATTCGTCAAGTTCTACACCTACAAAATTTCGCAAGAAACGAGTTATACATACCAAATATGTACTTTTATAAACTATGGGCATGAGATTTTATAGAGCATGCATGTAGCCCTCATTCCATACTTGGTCACTTTTTGGATCACGAGTTCTCGAGCTGGCGGGATAAAAATTGGGCCTTTGTTGTTCCGTGCCCTACAAATAGCACCTAGAGTTCCGTGATATACAAATTGACAAGTGGATTTGCGGACTTTTTCAATTTTAAGGGCCTCGTGTTGATGTAATAGCACAATTGAACTTGGGCCAGTTTATATTCATTTCCTACAATATCAAACGAAGAAGCGGTCAGTCAGGCTGGTGATCTAAAAGTAATTGAAACCTAAAGTCATGAATCCTCCAACTTTCGCAAGTAGAATTTTTCCGAAAAACGAGTAATACATACTAAGTATGAACTCTTACAAGGTATGGACATGAGGTTTTTATAGAGCTTGTATGAATCCCACATTTCATACTTGGCCACGTTTTCGATTGCGGGTTATCGGTATCGCGGGCTCAAAGTTGGGCCTCTATTGCTATGTATCCTACAAATAGCACCAGAGCCCCGCGATATATAAATTGACAGTCGAACCTGCGGATTGGGTCGCTCAACATTGTAGTTTTATTGTTATGTGTCTTCTTAACAACACTCGGAGGAAACGAGTAATACATACTAAAGAAGTACTTCTAAAAACTATGGACGTGAGATTTTATAGAGCATGTACGGATCCCTCATTCCATACTTAGCCACTATTTGGATGGAGGGTTCTCGTGCTGGCAGGTTCAAAATTGGGCCTCAGTTGTTCCGTGCCCTACAAATAGCACCCACATTTCCACGATATACAAGTTGACAAGCGGACTTGTCGGCTATTTGAATTTTAAGGGCCTCGTGTTGATGTCATAGCACAATTTGACTTGGGCCAGTTTATATTTGTTTATTACTATATCAAATGAGGAAGTGGTCAGTCGGGCTGGTGATATAAAATTAAGTAAATCTGAAGTCGTGAATCCGCCAACTTTCGCACTTAAAAATTTTCCAAAAAATGAGTAATACATACTAAGTATGTACTCTTATAAACTATGGACATGAAATTTTTATAGAGCATGTACGAATCCTCCATTCCATACTTAGCCACTTTTTGGATTGCAGGTTCTCGGGCTGGCAGGCTAAAAATTGAGCCTCTATTGTTTCGCGCTCTAAAAATAGCACCCACAATTCCGTGATATACAAATTGACAAGTGGATCTGCGGGCTGGTTGGCTCAGCATTGCACTTCCATTGTTCTGTGTCCTCCAAATAGCACTCAATGTTCTGCGATATACAAATTTACATATGGACTCGAGGGCTGGCGAGTTCAAGTTTGCCATTGTTTTTGGATGGTAATCCCTATCAACTATCTAACATGATCTAAAAAACATTATTTTCAATACTAAATTATTAATATTAAATATTGATATTGCATAATTTAATTAGACAAGAAATTTTGTACAATTTGGTCGGGCGAGTGATATAAAAGTTTTCCAACAAATGAGCAATACATAGTAAACATGTACTTTTATAAAGTATGGACATGAGATTTTATAGAGCATTTGTGGATCCCTCATTCCATACTTAGGCATTTTATTGATCACGGGTTCTCGGCCTAGAGGGCTCAAAATTGAACCTCTATTGCTCTGTGTCCTACAAATACCACCAAGACTTCCGCGATATACAAATTGATAGGCGGACTTGCAGGCTGGTTGGCTCAACATTGCACTTCTATTGTCCCATGTCCTCTAAACAACACTCAGAGTTTCACGACATACAAATCAACAGAACTCCAGGACTGGCGGGTTCAAGATTGAAATTGTTTACGATGGTCATCCTATCTAACTTTATCTAAAAACATTGTTTTCAAATACTAAATTATTAATATTAAATATTGATATTGTACAATTGAATTACATTAAATTATTAAAGGATGTTAAATCGCTTATTTTTTTAAAAATGACGGAAACAAAAGAAAGTTTTTTTTAAATTTTATCACCGCAACCATAACAAGGACCAGTTTGAATTTTAAGGGCCTCTTGTTCATATGATAGCACATTTGCACTCCGCACAATATATATTCGTTGATTTCAAATTATTCTAGGACATTAATTTTACCGAGTTCATTGATTAAGCAAAAATGACAAAACAACGACCAATTTGAATTTTAAGGGCCTCTTGTTGATATGATAGCACAATTGCACTTCGCGCAGTATATATTCGTTGATTTCAAATTATTCCATGACAATAATTTTACCAAGTTCATTGATCAAATAAATCTGCTAAAACAAGCCACATACTACATTTGCGTCACGGCACCATAGAAATTATCAAGCGGATTTGTGGGCCAAGTGTCTAAAACATTCAATTATATTGTTATGTGTCCTCCAAACAACAGTTGGAGTTATGCGGTATACAAATTGACAGAAGAAGCACACAACCAAGAATCAACCAAACTTCAAACAGGCCGCAAGCAAGTTCCCAGAAGGTTCCATAGAGCAGGACCCATCGACCTTTTCACCAAACAATTTTGATATACAAAGAAAAGACGTCGCCGCATTCATTTTCTATTGCATCTGGTATATGTTCCCCGTAGAAAATAACAGGGGCCATGGGATATATGGGGTTTGCTGCCATGCTTCCCATTTTTTCGACCAAACAATCTTATGCATATGCAATCCCAACTAGCCAAGTCTGACGAGCATTCATCTGAATGTTGAAGAAATATTACAGACACATGAGGTATTTTTGTTTCCTGCCAAATTTATATATATATATATATATATATATATATATATATATATATATATATATATATATATATATATATATATATATATATATATATTCCCTTCTTTATCCTATATGAAAAATTGCATTGTCCTCATTTAAGGTGAATTTGTTATGTATCCAAAGCTCCGGCAGCATGTAGACATTGCTTGCCTTTTTCTGTAGATACGATATGACAATTCTGCCAACTTAGGAAGCACATTTTGTAACAGAAGCTTCCTAACTGTACAATGTACGGTTGTGTTTCCCATAGTTTGGATGACAACATTGATGCAATGTCCATATATATATGGACATTTTTCACCGCATCCCAGATAATCAATCGTATCATCACTTATCAAAGCAGAGGCAGAAGCAAGAGAGTTGCATTTTTCACATACAGGTTCAAAGGGGGTCGAGTACACATTGGTTGCAACTAAAACACCTTCAACCTGGGAATGCAATCATAGGAATTAATACATTGAACAATATAGTACACAATTGCACCCCCCCTCCCCTTAAAAAAAAAAAAAATTAAACAAGGCGCAGAAATTTGTTGAACGTTATTTCTATAAGCAAAGCGAGGATGATTTTGTGGATGTATACGCACAACAATTGTAGAGCTAGCTAGTTTCTTCAGATCCTCTACTATATCTGCTCGCAACTTTGTTACAAACATTGTCTGTGCTGTCCAAAAGATCCTTTCTCTAACATCCCTTTTCTTTGTTATATTTTTGAACAACATAAGTGGAATCTGCCCTTTATGCAATTTTTGTTCCATTGACGAAAACAAATTCGAATACGTATCGAACAATTGTAGCTGCAACATGGAACAGTGCAATATTTGTGTAACTTACCTGAGATACATGCACATGTGAAAGTAAAGGACAAAACTGAATATGAAAAGTGGTACCATTTCCTTGTCGTTGTCTGACTCTCCATCCTTTATATGGAGAATGTGTTGCGAGCCAATTTTTCTCGCCAGTGTGACAGTTGTGTCAATCATTCTGATTGGGTAAATATCAGTGCTATGTGCAAGCTGGTTGATAGTCGAGTCTGGGATGAAACAATATTCTGAACAAACAGCGGAACTTTTTTCCACAATGCTTGTTTCATTGAGTGAAATAATTCGATCGCAATCACCACGGTCATATACTGTTTTGGGAAATATATTAAAATTTGTAATGGATATCCCATTACCCGGCAATATCTTTTCTGCATGTTTCTGGACAAGTTGTGGAGGAACAGTCAGTGTCACTGTCATTATGGCCTCTTTGTCTATCATGTCAGCGCGCATAATGGATCTACTTTTGTTTGTCTTGTCCAAGTAGGTGTTATAGATGACCATTATTTCCCCGATGAACACTTTTCCAATTCAGCGGTTGTTCAAGCCCTCTATTAATAATACTTTGGATGTTACAACTCTAGACCTGCTGAAAATTTTTGAACAGGAAAACTAAAGTGAATGGTAGTGTGCATTTTTTTTCATTTGTTTTTGTATTCTTCTTTCACTGGCATAAATCTACAAGTACATGCATAGTTTTGTGAACTATGGAGCCAGAGTTTTGCAACCATACCTCTTAGTCTGTGGAACATGCAGCATGTTCAACGTCTTGCTTGTACTTGTTGATACATCTTGTGAGTTGCAAACCATGTATTGCAGATGACATCATCATATCCACCATGCCATAGATGAATATATAGCCGAGGATATTTGTTTAGTAAACATAGTAAGAGCAGAGTGTATGCATATTTACCTTTGGCCTTGTCAGTCTGTTGATGTCTGGGATGACTGACTGCTCATGCCCATGTCACTAGTCCAACGTTTTCTGATGCAAGTATGTGCAGATTAACATCAAGACTAAACAAGAATATGCATTGTATATTTTCCATCAGAAGGACTAAATAACCGTAAAATTGTATGCATCTAATTTTTTTAACAGGAGAAATGTTTAACAGTAAACAGGGCATGAGGGCAGGGCACCGTGGCCAATCTGCATATCGCAAACCCTCGGAAGCCAAGGGAGAAATCTTCAACTTGCCAGCCCGACACTCGCAATTGAGAAAGTGGGTAACTATGGAATAAGGTAGAAGCGTGACCACATATGTGAAACCGTTAGTCCGCCAACCGACACACCAAGGCATTTTCGGAAAGCACACTAAGCAGATGAATTAGAAAACAAAAGGGATAATAGAAAATGGAAAAAGTAGAAATAGGGAGGGAAGAAAGGCTCATTGTTGCCAAGCCATCGTTTTCAAGTCTAATATTATATGCCCCCACGCCTTTTGTATATTTAATTTACCAGCACATTTGGTATACCTTTTAGAATATTGTACCATAGAACCCTCTACTGTTGCACAGAACAATTCATCTCCCTGTCCAAGCAACCTATTTTTTCCAAGGCAACAACGCCGAATATGCAATGGACATGAAGGAAACTTAGTATGAAGACAGAAATCTAAAAGAAAGAGAAACATGTCTACTTACCCGCCAAAGAGTCCATCATCCTCTCCAGCGATTGTGTTTGTTTAAATGCAGCAATGCAGCGAAAACACAACAGACATGAAGTAGCTTAGTATGTAGGAAGGCATGTATTGAAGATAGCTTATAATGAAGACAGACATGTAAAAGAAACAAAAACATGGTTATTTACCCACGAAAGATCCCATCGTCATCTCCAGCTATTCTTTTTGTTTAAATGTAGCAATGCAATGAAAACACAACGGACATGAAGCAAGTTAGTATGCAGGAAGGAATGTAATGAAGATAAGTTACCATGTAGGAAGGCACACAACATGTACATATAATAAACTAGGTGAACACATATACATACCATAAATGAAATATAAAACAACACAATATAAAATAACAATACAAGCATTCACCTTTCTATATCCTCTTCAACCGATGCAGTTAAGACTCCCTCATTTTCTCCAGCTATTCTGTTTGTTTGAATGTGGCAATGCACAAAATACAATGAACATGAATGGAAGTTGGTATGCACCAGAGAACAAGAAATATGTACATACAGTAAAAGATACGTAGAAGCATGAACCTTCGCGCTTCTCCATCCATGGTTGTAAACGTGTAATTTTTTTTCCCCTGCCCAAAATATATTACAAGCCGCAAAATATCACGCAATTGCATGGTCGTAGCTAAACAATTTCTGGTTTTTTGTGAAAAATTATCCAGATATGATTCCACCGATGGAAATACATGTTCTTTATCCTCTACACGGACTATTGTGCCCACGATACAAGTTTTTGGTTTTCCGTGGAAAACCACCCAGACATGCTTCCAGACATCCAAATATAATCTCGCAGAATATTTGGTGTACATATCATATCTCAAGCACAACAGAAATTGTATCATGCACACACCAGTCTATGTAGAGGAGAAAGAACATGTAATGTCATATCGTCACATCTGACCATACATGGTTTATAAATGTATCCTGCATATGCTTTATTCTAACAAAAAAATAGCAGATATTGCAATTTCACATGTAATCCTCAAACAATTTTGCATGCAACTATTTTCTTTCATGCCAGCACTGAAGCACCATCAAAATCTCACAAAAGAACAGATATCGACCTCGACAGACAGGGAAAATAACACAACTGCATGTTGACTCATGGGTGCAGGGGTTGAACACCATAAAGTGCCCCTAAAAACAATAATAATCCAAAAAAAAAAGAAAAAAGAAAAGCTCCAACCACCGTCGCTGGACCCCAACCCTGGAAGGTCGAATCAAACAAAAGAAAAAGTAAGCACCAAACCAGCGAGAAAGCATGAACAAGATGAACTACACCCCGAGGGCCCCAAAGCGTAAACCCGAGTCAAACAAATAGAACCAGTAACCCACGAACCAACAAACCGGTAAGAACCACCGAGCCAGTAAACAACATATGTATCTCCAATGATTACGAAACTGCAGGCCAAGCACAAAAGGAACCAGAAACATACGAGGACCATGCTACTACAAGTAAGCAAACATTCTTTCTTGCAAACTACAAACACTGAACAACAAACAAGGAATAGAAAATGAAACTATGGCATCGAAACTTACTCTAAAACGATGAAATACATAAGTGTAGGTCGAATCGCAAACCAAACAACAACAAGAAGCAACTGACAAACCAGCAAAGAAGAAGCACTCACTGAACCAGTAAACAATGTATGTAGCTTCAACGATGATGAAATTGCATTGCAAAGGTAGAAGAAGGATGAAACATACAATGGTTGTTGAACTGGCGGGGGACAACAAGACTGTGCAAATCCACTGTAACTGTATGGAAAATTTCAAGGAAAAATGTAGTTCGAGAAGCGTATTTACATAAACATTTAAGGTTGTCATGTTGTCTAAGGACCTCATGGTATGCAAACATTTAAGTTGGCAGGCTTGTTGGAGGATGCCGCGTCATGTAAACATTTAAGTTGTCAGGCCTATTGAGGCATCTCAAAAAAAGTGTCAATACATTTCAACAAAAATACATCCGGCAAGGACGTTATAAACTTTGGAATTATCAATCACTATAAATCTTGGATATCAAAGCATTTTAATATGCTTAGTACATATCAAAACTTAGGGATATATTCAGCTAGCAGAAAATGCTAATACAAACATCCGAACTAATGCTAGCATTAATTCACCTTCAAGCAATATACATGAAAAATATATGATTCAAAAAGACTGTATACGAGAAAATTTTTGGGTATGTTGCCATATAAAACATTGGGAATAGTGAAGCCAGCAATAAGACCTCCAATCTCTTATCCAATCAGATCAGTACATATATGGTACTTTTTATTATATAAAAATATATGTTTTTAATTCCCTCGCTCCAACAATAGGTATTATGCAAATATTTATGGTCAAAGGACAAACTAATATGTAGTCAACGAATTATCGATCGTTGTAGTCCCTCTATGCCTACGGTAGGGACTAATAAGATTGGTAGTTTACAATAGAAAATAATCTATTTCCAAATGCCTTTTCCAGATTTGTAAGTAGGAAAAGTGAGAGCCATAGTTTAGTAAAGAAACGAATCATAGGAATGAAACTAATACTTCATAGACTTGAATAAAGTGGAATATGATTGGAAATATCAATACATCCAAGAAAACGAGTTTAGAAAATCCTATAAGGTATAGGGTGATGCTTCGCTCCTTCATTGCATTTTCCATCTTATATATGAGTTGCTTTGATAGATTTACTTGTGATAACAATTTTATACATCTTGCATAATAAAATTTGATTTTTCCTCATCATGTACATATTGGTTTTATAAAATATTCAACCTTAGAGACAATGTGACAAGAAATTAATTGCAAGAATAAAAATGCATACAACTTGTAACATTTTCCCAGCTTAACCAAGTAACATTACTATGCGGAAATACACGTAAAATTGGATTTTTTCTGCTAACTAAATCATGTTGATTACCAGCTACAAATTATACACAAATTTAACCATTTTGATATACCCATATTTATATGCAACTACAACATGTTAAAATGACATGAATGCAGCAAATAAACTCATCTACAACAACATATAAATTATTCATATTCATAGAATAAAATGCACATTGGTTAAACTCATAAATTAACTTAGAAAAGAGATAAACACTTATCTTTTTAAAACACTTGTCCAAATAGTTGTTTGGGACGGACGTTCCACCCAACCATAGACTTGTTGTTCCAAATCTCAATAACAAGTCACCCCCAAGTGGGGGCAAGGAATCCACAAAATAAGGGTGTCCCTCACAATCCACTCACAACTCAGTTTTCCCACAACCCATTGGTATCCACCTACAACTATCTCAATTTCCACCAAATCTATTCCTCTTGACCTGACCAACCTAAGGAATGCACCCCTTCACTAATTTCAGTCTATCGGGCATCCCATTTATTTATTAAGGTATCTCTAGAACATGTAACCAGGAATCTCTCTACTGGGACTCAAGGGAAATTCATTACTAGGAAAAACTACCAAGAAAACAACAAAAAACACTTTTTTTTATAGTGCAACTCACATAGGAGTTCACTCTTCAATATTGATAGCATGGTTATTCAGTCTTTAGCTCCAAAATGCCCCAACATGATCCAAAATTATCCTAAGCTTATTGTTCCAACTCCAATGTTCTTTTTCCCTGCTCTATGTCTGTTGTTCATGCAAAAATACGTCTGTAAAAACTGTCTTCTTTGGCCATACAAATTTCATTTTTCCCCAAGCCAATTGACTGCTCACTCTACCCAATGTTGATTGTACTTCATCCCCATGCTCTCTAATCATTATGTTATGTGACTTTCTACACCCACCCTCTTACATGAGTTTAATGAGTGGGATCTCATACACTCAACCATGAAATAGAATTTGTCCCCAAAAGATAACAAAATTCAGAAAAATGAGTTTTGAATTATTACCCATAAATAATCCCCCCTTGGACCCCTCTTAGACATGTTTAGACATTTCCCTCTCTTGTGGATTTAATCAACCCCCATCTCTTTCCATATCCCCCAACATCTAGTATGACATTTATTTATTAAAATTCAGAAATACATTTTGCATATTACATCGCTTGGTCATAGCCACATTTCATTACATCTACATTAAGCATTAATTAAACTATGGATTATAGTGGGGATGTTACATTCCCCCTCCCCTACAATTTTTCACAATCCTCGGTGCACAACACCATGCCAAAAAACATATACAATTTACATCATAATACTTAGAAAAATAAAAATAAAAATCAATAATTTCACAACTCCAATAACAATTCCAACCAAAATCGCTCACTTATCTCAGCCTGCTAACCCAAGGAATGTGCCCCCTTCATCACTCTCAATCCATCGTGCTGCACCATTTTTTTTTATCAAGTTTATCAGCACAGGGGACCAAGAATTTTGAGATGTGGTTCTAAAACTCCAGCTTCCAAAAAATGGAGTCTTGTGTTTTTAGCTTCTATTTTCTTCAAAATTGACAAAACATTGCAGGTATTCCTCCTGCATAGTTTCTTCATACTTCATGATGTGTACTAGTTCCACCAGGAAATCCCCTTCATTTTCCACTTGGATCACAATAAAATAAATTATGTGGTTAGGGTCAGACATGTATTTCTTTGATAATGACACATGATATACATTATGCACTCTCATGGATGTAGACAATGCTAACATGTCTGCAACTGGCCCTATCTTCTCTAAGATTTCAAAAGGTCCACAATATCTTACTATCAACTTGGGACAACAACCCAATCTTAGCGAACTTCTCTTCGCTTTCACTTCTAGAAAAACATGTTCTCCCACTTTAAAATCCTTGAAAACTATGTTCTTGTCTACAAAACTTGTATGCTTGTC
>ML811252.1:262678-287001 GCA_009831015.1 Picea engelmannii | reverse complement strand
CTAATTCATGCAAATGAAACATTTCCCTATCCTGAAACCAAGGATGTTGTAGAAGACAAACCTCCACCAGGAAAAAAAGTGATGTTTAGTCCAAAAGTAGTTGACAAAGAAAATATTGGCAGGCTTGTATCTAGATCATCAAAAAGGAAGTAGATCCATGTTTAAGAGACCAAATCTCAGATACCTATTCAGTGTGTTGCTGAAGAAGTGTTTGAGGTTCAATATACTTCAAAAAAAGAAGACATGAAAACTAAAATATTAAAGAAACAATTGAAGGAATCTTAGGGTGAAATCGTAAAATTGAGGGATGAAAATAGGCAAATGATAGAGAAGATAGGAGAACACTTTCACATCTATGAAGAAGCATTGGAGAATAACAAAAGAATGGTCAATATATATTTAACCTACAAAAAAAAGATGAAAAATCAATACAAGAAGAATAGGACATTGAAGACAAAGGATAGACGAAGGAATGAACAAATGGCAAAAAGGAATCTGGACTTGCTGGTTCAAGTTGTAGTGGAATAGTTTGACGACACTCAAGATAAATCATGTTTTTTTCTTTCTGAATTCATATCAAGGTTTTGGATCAAGATTGAAGCATTTTTCAACATAAACAAGTGAAAAAAACGATTCGCAACAAATTTTTCTGTGAAAATGCTCAAACAAAGATTTCGCAACAAATTTTATGGTTGCTACGAAATCACCAATCAACACATACACGAGTATTTTCCCGCCATATAGGATGAGTTCACTATGTCAACATCACGATTGTAAAATGAACCACTTTTTCATTAAATATGTGTAACATAATTGTATTAGGGTGTATAAGTTAGTCAACAACTGAAACCCTAAATTGTAGGAATTCATGGCAAATTAGTTGGTAATTTGTTAAGTAAGCAGTTTATGATTTGTAACTTCTTTTTGGATATGAAACCATTACTATTTCGACTTCATGGAATCAAGATGAAGTGTAATTATATATATTGTAATGAAAACAACAACAGAGGGGTTTGAGATTGGAGTAAGAAAGAATGTTGGTACTGTAACATTTCTTGGATATTAATGAAGGTCTATAGACACGTGTTTGAGATATTTACTCAGAGATTCATGTGTTTAGCTATTGTAGCTAGTATTCTTAGTGTATGTGTTTCTTATTTGTTATCATTACGATCCAACTTTATGAGAGGAACAAAATGAATAACAAATTGAATACAATAAAACATAGATACGAAGAACAACAACATATATCCAGTGAACAATAACTTCTATTGAATAAATAAAATAGGCTAAAATTGTAAAAATGCAGAACAGAAAACAACTTGTTCGAATGGTGGTAGCTATCTCTAAGAAGAGATGAGGCTTCTATGCACATCCATCTGAGAAGAATGATTACAATGAGGCTCCAAAGGAATTTTTAACACTACTCATGAATTCCAAAACCCTAGACATCCAAAAACCTAAACCTAGGAGATGAAACAACAAAATTTATGTGGGCCCCGATGGGTAAGTTGGTACCTCAACTTCCCGGGGTCATAACTTTTGCATAAGACCTCTGTTTTAGGCGTGTGATAGCTTGTTGGAAAGGTGTTTTCGATAATTGCACATTATTCTATCAAAATTTGACTCTATCTACATCTTGACTGTGGAAATACAACAAAACACTGTTCAGTGCCGCAAAATGGCCCTAGAAGTATAGACAGATGTAATGACATGAAAACTTCCAAAATAAGCTAGTTGGATTAGGTGGAAGCCACAATTATCCACCTGGAAGCTATGTAGGGCTTCATATAGCCCCATAAGTGTATAACCTACAATTACAAATAATTATAGAAGAACATCTCAAGATGAGCCAGTTGGAATAGGTGGGTGGCCAATGATATCCACCTGGATCACATTAAATATGTTCCTCTTCATTTGAGTAAGAAATATTTGATGTAGAATTCATTTTATTATGCTATGTGTCTATCTTATTTCAGATATTCACTTTCAGTCTGATAAGTTTATACATAATTCATTTAAGATTGGATGCACTGTGTGGCTTTGAGTGTTTCATTTTTCATCGATTCATATTTTAAGATTTTAAGTCTAGAAATAGTTGGCAATCAGGCCTCTTATATTAAAATATTTCTACCAAGTTCTGAAAACCTAGAATTGATTTCCCTTATAACTCCATGTCCAATGGATGTTTCTCTCATCCCTACCAACTATTTCATAAAATTTTCATCCACATAAAATCTATCCATTGTATTAATTGAAGAACTATTAGGAGAGAGCCCTCTCTAGACTGACATGAGGATAGCTTCTAGTCTGAAAGTAGGTTTGTGGTTACCTATAAAATTTTCTGTTGCAACCAAGATAATTTACATAATGACAATATTTTGGCACCATTGCTCGGGATCAAAGGTGAAATGTTCCCTAGGAAATAACTACAAATTTTCAAGATATGATTCTTGAGGGTAAACAAAGAATCACATACATAAGTCGACTATATAATTTTACCCTGGCGATTTCATTTTCAAGATCAGTTACAAAAGGTGACCCGACTAGAAATCCTGGCTCCCAAGAAGATTCATACAAGGAAGAATATAGACCCAAATCCTCCAGAAGCTGCTTTCGACCCTGAAAAAATCATTATAAAAAGTGAGAAGAAATCATATGAAATACATACAGTTTCCTTAGAAAGAACGTTTTCCTTGCCAAAGTCTAAAGTAAAAGTATTGAAGGTGTTCCCTTTGTTGTAAAGTTGAAATTGTTTTTGGTCAGAACTAAGTCAGAATATTATTTAAGTAAGACAATGTTTGATATTAATAAGTTTAAATCTTTATTTCCTATTAGTCTTGGTGTCAGTTCCCAAAAAGCTTCAATTTTAAGTCAAGTTTCAACTCCAAGACATAGTCCTATCAGAGTCATGGCTGCTAGTTTTTCTCATGTTGTTCTCCCTGCTCAACTACATGACTTACCTCAGAATTATTCTGAAAGAATTAAAACATATAATGAAGA
This sequence comes from Picea engelmannii, assembly GCA_009831015.1. Taxonomy (NCBI): domain Eukaryota; kingdom Viridiplantae; phylum Streptophyta; class Pinopsida; order Pinales; family Pinaceae; genus Picea; species Picea engelmannii. Next base: position 283,998 of record ML811252.1, on the reverse strand, counting down.
AGGAGATATCACATCACAACAACATTTAGACAAATTCAATGATTTTGTTTATTTATAGTAGGTTAACTATGAAGATGCTAAAAGGAGATTGTTTGCACAAATTTATGCTAGAGAAGTCAATAAATGGTTTAAGGGACTTGCAACAGGAAATATTCTTGATTTTCTAGGTTTTGAAACAATTTTTCTTAGAATATGGGAGGATAAGAAAAATCCATTACATATCTTGAAATAGTATAATAGTTTGAAAATAGATGTTGTTGAAACAGTGCAAGAATTTTCTACTAGGTTCATGAAGGTGTATAATTCAATCCCAAATCAGGTCAAAGCCCCTCTTGGAGCTTCTCAATTGCATTATGTTGATTCTTTTAGTAGTGATTTTTCTTTGTTGTTAAGATAAAGGAGATATGCCACTTTAGTTGATATGATGAATGATGCTATAGATGTAGAATCTAATTTAATGGCATCTGAAAAAATAAATATTAAAGTTGAAACTAATAAAATGAAGGTCAAAGAAGAAAATCATCCTTCATTCTCTACATATTTAGATGTAAAGTTTGATACGATGGTGAAAACTATGGAAAAATTAGTATAAAGTTTGAACTTGGATAATAGACCTCCTCCTAGATAAAGACAAGACCCTCAAGTAATAAATCCAAATTTCAAGAGACCTCCAGTCCCTCAAATAAGACAATGGAGACCAACAAATTAGATCTCCATTTCAAGAAAATTATCATAAAGGTTTTGTTGAAGAACCTGAAGATCAAATCCGTTTGTTTGATGAAGATGATTCTTGAATCTATTTGACTAAAGAAGAGAATGACATGTTTCAGCAAGAACAAGATAATGAATTGTTGATGGATTCAAAAGAATATAGACAGGGGTATCAAAATGCTATTGATGAATTTAAAAAACAATATAATCTCAGGAACAAAAATCTAGTTGTTAATCCAAATAAATCTCAAGCTGATCATCCCTCTACTAGTCAAAGGAAGAAAGATCCTCCAAGGAAAGCCATGCCAGAGAAAAACAATGAAAAGTATGATGGTCCAAAGAAAGATCAAGATGAAAAGAAGGATGTTAACAACAAAGATAAAGATAAATATCAGTCTAATTTTAATCTTGAAAGTGAAATTTCTAAGCTAAAAGTTTTAATCCATTTTGCTTATCAAGAATACTGAATATAGAGGTCAAATTATGAAAATTTTGAAAACATGAGAAACCTATGACACTGTAAACCTTCATGATGACCATCCCACTTTCCTTTTTGGTCCAAGGGTTGAAGAAGACTATGATAATGACAGTGAAGTACCTCCTTTTTATGCCAGTCTCAATTTTAATGATATGACCCTGTATAATGCCATGTTAGATTCAGGGGCATCCCACAATTTGATGCCAAAAGTGGTTATGGGAAATATTGGAAAATATTGGATTGGATGTCACAAGGCCATATAAAGACTTGTTTTCATTTGATTCAAGGAAGGTTAAATGATTAGGGTTGATTAAAGATATTGATGTCACCTTAACTTAGATCCCATATAAATGTGTTGTTATGGATGTGGTGGTTGCTGACATTCCACCTAAACTTGGGATGTTATTTTCTAGGTCCTGGGAAACAAAACTAAAGGGTACTTTTCATATGGACATGTCATATTCTACAATTCCATTGTTTGGGAAACAAAGAAGATTGTATAGATAAAAAAATTGGCATACATGGTAAGTAGCCTAGATAGACCTAATAATCACCCTATTTATGTTGTTGACATTGATATTGGGGCTTCTATTTTTTATAATGATTTTTGTCTTGAAGAGGGGGGAAAGAATGAACCAGATATTCTAGAGAGGAAAGGTGAACAGTTGTGGGAAGAACTTATTTCATATCAGGAAGATGATGATGATGATGGGTTGTGGAATATGGATTTTGATGGAGCTATAAGTAAAGAAGGTGTTGGGTAGGTGTGTGGATTGTTCCTCCAAATGGTGCTTCAAAACATTTTTATTTCAAACTAGCTTTTGAATGTAAAAACAATGTAGCCAGATATGAGACTTTAGTATTAGGGTTAAATTCTTTGAAAGAGTTGAAAGATAATAGAACATTTGTACATGGTGATTATGCACTAGTTATTAATCAAGTTAAAGGTGTTTACCAAACCAAGCACCCTAGGATGAGGGAATATAGGAATGCAGTACTAGATTTTTTTGAAGGATTTATAGAATATGATGTATGATTGATATCTAGAGGGAAGAACATGATTATTGATTCTTTATCCACCTCAGTCAGTTTTTTTTAAGTTCCTGTTCATCCAAATAAGAAGTATGAGATTGAATTCAAACAAAGGTCATCAGTCCCTAACAATATAAAATACTAGCAGGTCTTTGAAAATGATAAACAAGTAATTAGATTCCTTCAAAATTCAGATGAATTTTCCAGTACAAATATGGATGAATATAATTTTTTTGTTGAAGAAGAAAATGCAGGTTTGACTCCAAGTTCACAATATTATCAGAATGTTATAGCTGGAAAGGATATTATTCAATTGAAGAATAATTTCATCCCAGAGGGTTTGGTTCCTCTTGAAAATTTGTTTGATAATAATGATGTGGAAAAAAACCCAAAGGTTACTCCAAATGAAGGTGAGGGAGAATACTACAACATTGGAACTAAGAAGGAACCAAGATTCATCAAATTTTCAAAGAATTTAACTCCTGAAAAAAAAGAAAGGTATCTTAAATTTATGAAGGAGTTATTTGATGTGTTTGCATGGAGTTATGAAGATTTGAAGGTTTATGATACAAACATTATCCATCATACAATACCAATCAAAGAAGACCAGAAACGATTCAAACAAAAACTAAGAAGGATAAATCCATTGCTCCTTCCTTTAATTGAGAAAGAAGTGAAAAAATTGTTTGATGAAAATATTATTGTCTCATTGAGGTTTTCTAAATGGTTGGAAAACCTGGTTCCTATCAAGAAGAAGAATGGAGAAATTAGGCTGTGTGTAGATTTTAGGAATTTGAAAAGGGTGTCTTTCAAGGACAACTATCCTCTCCCAAAGATGGATTACATTTTACAGAAAGTTGTGGGATAACAAAAAATGTCAATGTTGAATGGCTATTCAGGGTATAATCAAATCATGGTGCACCCAAATGATCAAGAAAAGACATATTTTACCACACCTTGGGGAATGCTCATGTATGAAAAGATGTCATTCGGGCTGATGAACACAGGAGAAACATTACAACGAGCTATGGATATATCCTTTACATAAGAGAGGAATAATTTTAGTGTTATATACTTGGATGACATTACATTTTTATCTTACTATGATGATGAACATTTGAAGCATTTGAAATAGTTTTTTCAGAAGTGCAGGAGGTTTGGTATTTCCTTGAATCCAAAGAAGTCAAATTTTGAAATGCAAGAGGGGAAGTTGTTGGTCCATGTGATATCAAAATAAGTAATCAATATAGATCCAAGTAGAGTAGAAACAATCCTAAAAAATAGATAATCCCATAAATAAAAAGGAAGGGCAATATTATCTTGGAAGGGTGAATTTCCTAAGGAGGTTTATACCAAACTTTGTTGAAATTTTTAAGTACATTACTCATATGTTGAGAAAGGATAATCATGTTAAATGGATAGCTGAAGAAAAAGGATCATTTGATGACATAAAGAGAGATATTTCTGAAGCACAAATGTTATTCATCCTAGACTATACTAAATATTTTATGATTTTATACTTTTCCTCTGAACATACTATTGTAAGACTTTTGCTACAGAAAAATGAGCAGAATTTGGAGAAGCCTATATAATTTTACAAAAAAATCATTGAGATATTCAACATTGAACTATAACATCATGGATAAGTAGGCCTATCCATTTTTGAAGGCATTGAAGGAGTTCAGGGTTTATATCTTCCATTCTCATGTTATTTATTTTGTTCCTACTAGTGCAGTCAAAGACATTTTAACTCAGCCTGACCCTGAAGGTAAAAGAGAGAAATGAATTCCAGTTTTGCTGGATTATGATCTGGAGATAAAGCCAACAAAGTTGGTCAAAGGTAAAGGATTGGAAACATTGATGGCTCAATCAAATTTTGATCTCTTGGGAATAAATTTCATTACAATTTTTTCAGTGGATGCAGAACCAACACCTTAGGTATCTCAAAATTTCCTTTAATCCCCTTGTTATAGTGATATAATTTATATTCTACAGAATTTACAAGCACCACCATAGTTAAGCAAGACTAAGGAGAGATTTTTTTAAATTAAAAGATGTAAAATTCTGTATGATAGATGGTTTTTTGTATTGGAAAGATCCATGAGGATTTTTATTAAAATGTTTATTAGAATATGAAGCACAACATATTATGAAATAATTTCATTGGAGTGATTGTGGAGGACATCACTATTGGAAGACTATTGTGAACAAAATTCTTAGAGAAAGTTTCTATTGGCCAAAAATATTTGCAGATGTGTATAAAGAGTGACAACTTGTCATGAATGTAAGATTTTTGAAGGAAAGAGGAATTTGTTTCCATTTCCTTTGAATCCCATTTAAATGGAGGAACCCTTCCAACAGTGGGGTCTTGATTTCATTAGTGAAATTAATCCAACATATTCAGGTCAACATACATGGATATTGATTGCTACAGACTATTTTACCAAGTGGATTGAGGTTGTGCCAACTATATAAGCAACTGATGTTGTGATAATTCAATTCTTAGAAAACAACATTTTTTCCAGGTTTTGTTGTCCTAGGAGGATCATGTCTAACAATGTAGCATCTTTCAAGTCTAAGAGAATGATCAAGTTCTGTAAATATTATAATATAATACTAAGTCATTCTATAGCCTATTACCCTTAGGGTAATGGATTGACTGAGTCATCAAAAAAAAGTTTAATAAAAATCATTAAGAAATTACTGCATGATAACAAAAAGGATTTTCATAGGAAGTTAATATTTGCATTGTGGGCAGACAAAATCAGTCTCAAAAACTCAATTGGAACCTCACCATTCCAATTAGTATATGGAACATAGGTGGTTTTTCCTACTTCTTTAGGATTTCCAGTTATGAATTCGTTGCAGGAGAAAGAAGCAGATCCTAGTGACATTCAAACGAGGATCAACCAATTGATTCATGTTCAATAGATGAGAGAAGAGGTCTATCATAACACAAAGATATTTTAGGAAAATATGAAGAAGAAAGTTTTTTATAAGAGAACCAAAGTTGTTGATTTCTAGATTAATGATGGTGTTGAAGTGGGATGCTCGAAAAGAAGAAAAAGGAAAGCATGTAAAGTTTGATCAACTCTAGAAGGGACCCTATAAGATCCTTACTTATCAGGGAAACAATGCCTACATTTTAGAGGAGTTGGATGGAGAACTCCTTCCTAGAGGACTAGTAAATGGGAGGTTCTTAAAAGACTACCTAACTTGAAAGCAATTTGATCTATTCGTTTAATTGTAAATATTCATTTTATTTCTAAATTTTGTAGGTGTGTATGACACTTTGAAGAGTTTGAAGCCCGAGGTAAAGACCCTAAAATTCAGAAGGGTGAATTTAGTTTTATTTCAGTTTAGCCAGTATGTAAATAAGCTTGAAAAGTTAAATTTTGTGTGTGTCTTTATATAGTTCTTAGTCTTGTAATAATTCCAATGAATAAGACACTAGTCTGTTGGTTCTTTGCTACCTCACATGGATGATAACATCCCCATTTGAGCCTATGTTAGGGAGTATTAATTTACAAAGTCTGAACAGTTGGTTTTGTTGATTAAGTCTTGTGGTCATGTATTGGCTTCTCAAAAACCATGTGTCAAGGTCCTAATATAAGTGTCCTATGACATTGATTTTGAGTTCATTCAGTTATGAGTCAATTTTTGTTTTTATAAAGTCATGTATAGGGAGTCAGATTTTCATTCCAAGTCATAGTTAAAGTCAGTTTGTTATGTGATCCTTTTTCATCATTTGAGAGGGTGAGTCTTGAAATCATTACACCATGTCTTAATAAGGTCACGTGAGCAGGTTTTCATGTCTACTAAATGTTTCATAGATTTCTGAATCCAGTTTGTACCTTTTCAAAATGTGTAACCAATCAGTTCGAATGCGTTGCAAAATCTCCTAGCTTTTTATAGCGACTAAGCTATCATGTCAAATCACTTTAAAGCTCTCCATAACAGTCAAGAAATCATGGGAATGAGGTCATGAAAGTTGGTACAGTCCTTGTAAATCACGTTTTATAGTCATGTGGAATTTCCTCTTTTAAATCATAAAATTTATAATTTGACGTGAAACTGTCAGAGTCACTGCGAAATTTCCTACAGTCGCCGCGAAACTGCACTCACTACGAAACTACACTCGCTGTGAAATATCCTGTTTGTTGCGAAATCACTGGATGGATTCAACTTGTTTCTAATTTATAAAATATTTCCTGATCATTGGACACCCTTGAATATTCACTTGTTGTTGCAGATTCCTCCGGTGCTAAAACCCTAACCTCCTATCAAAATTGTGCCATCTTATCTATTACAAAATCCTTGCTGCTAAAGTCTTGTAACTCTATATTTTAAATAAAACCTAATACACCAGGCTTCACCTGCATGTTGTTTAATCTTTGATACCCTCTGCACCCACCATCATTGCAATACGCTTTACTAACATCCATGGGGAAAAACAAGTAGAAGAAGAAAGTACACAAGGGGGGTGACATAATGAGGTTTTAACCCCAAGGGCCTAAAATTGTTGGAATCAAATGCTATTTTCAGAGAATCTTTCTAAGTAGTAGGATGCCTCACATTATTTGAAAATCCACAGGGATGACACATGGAGGTGGCTAAGCAATTTTCCCTAAATTTTGATGGGGTCAAAACGAAGGCTGTATAACTGGAGTTTCAAGTCACTGAACAGACAATTTCCTTAGCAACAGGGATGCCCCTGCAAGGTGATAGGTGGTTCAAGGGAACACCTATGGATTCCTCCTACTGCAATGACTATTTCAAAACATAATTTCAAAAATAGAACTTGTCAAAAGAGGTTCCTAAGAGATACATGTTAGAACACCATGATCAGTTGCTCAGATTAATACATAGATACTTTACTTGTGAGGGGAGATTGAACAAGGTGTAACTGTACCATATCAGATTGCTCATTCATTTTACAGGTAAGAAAGCCCTAAATCTCCCATATTATATTTTTATAAGCCTAGGGAAAATGGTTGATAAAGTACAAGCTAAATCTAATCAAGTTGAGCCTAGTTTGTTCCATTTTAGTCTAATTAAGCTATTAGTCCTTGAAGAACTTAAGAAAGCATATAGGGAATGTAATTTTTTTTCGTTTGCATCAAGATTTTGTGTTGAAACCACTAGTTCCTCACCATCCAAGGGGAGTACCCCTTCCACAAGTTCTTAAGCAACTTCTATTAGTTTGAAAAGGAAAAAGGGAGATGACAAAGAATATCCTATTGGGATTGAAACCCTTGAGACTGCAACCAATACCTCTCCTAGAAAAGGATACATGAAAAAGGGTAAAAATCTATTTAAGGGTGTTGAGATAGCTATAGATATTGATAAAACACCTAACAGTAATAGGAGAAAGCTGAAAGAAAAAAACTCATTTTCACTCCTGAAACAAAAAACCCAGGAAACCATTCACCAAGTCTGTAACAAAGAAGCTAATTCTTGTAGATGAAACATTTCCCTGTCATGAAACTGAGGAGTTTTTAGAAGACTAACCTTCACTAGGAAAAAAAGTGATGTTTAGTCCATAAGTACTTGACAAAAAAAATCTTGGCAGGCCTGTAACTAGATCATCAACAAGGAAGAAGATCCATGTTGAAGAGACCAAATCTGAGACACTTGTTTAGTGTTCTATTGAAGAATTGGTTGAGGTTCAATCTCCTTTGGAAAAATAAGGCATGACAGTAACAAATATTAAAGAAACAATTGAAGGAATCTCAAGATGAAATTGTAAAACTGAGGGAAGAAAACATGCAAATGAAAGAGAAGATAGCAGAACATTTAGACCTTTGTGAATAAACCATGGATAATGCCAAAATAATGGTCAATATATATTTACCCACACACAAAAAAATAAAAAATCTATACAATAAAAATAGGACATTGAAGACAAAGGACATACTAAGGAAGGAACAAATCGCAAAAAGGAATATGGACTTGTTGGCTCAAGTTGCAGTGGAATAGTTTGATAACACTCATGATAAATCATGTTTTTTTCTTTTGTGAATTCATATCAAGGTTTTGTATCAATATTGAAGTAGTTTTCAAAACCAACAAGTGAAAAAAAATATTTCACATCAAATTTTGCTGTGAAACTGCTCAGATAGAGATTTCACAACAAATTTTTTGGTTGTGGCGAAATCACCAGTTAGCACATAAAATAGTATTTTCAGCTGCAAAATAGGATGAGTTTTCTATGTCAACGTCAATATTGGATAACAAACCATTTTTCATTAAATATATGTAACAAAAAATGTATTAGGGTGTATAAGTTAGTCAAGAATTGAAACCCTAAATTGTAGGAACCCGTGGCAAATTAGTTGGTAATTTGTTAAGTAAGAAGTTTATCAGTTGTAACTTATTTTTGGGTATGAAACCCTAAATATTTCGACTTCATGGAATCACGATGAAGTTTAATGATATATATGTTAATGAAAAAAACAATAGAGGGTTTTGAGAGTGGAGTAAGAAATATTGTTGGTACAGTAACATTTCCTGGATATTAATGAAAGGTCTACAGACAAGTGTTTGAGCTATTTACTCAGAGATTCTTGTGTTCAACTGTTGTAGTCAGTATTCTCAGAGTATCTGTTTCTTATTTGTTATCATTAAATATGTTCTTATTCATTTGAGTAAGAAATCATTGATGCATAATTCATTTTATTATACTATGTGTCTGTCTTATTTCAGATATTCACTTTCAGTATGATAAGTTTATACATAATTCATTTAAGATTGGATGCTCTCTGTGGCTTTGAGTGTTTTATTTTTCATCTATTCATATTTTAAGATTTTAAGTCTAGAAATAGTTGGCTATCTAGACTTTGAGATTAAAATCATTCTACCAAATTATGAAAACCTGGAGTTGATTTCCCTTATGACTCCATGCACAATTGGTGTTTCTCTCATCCCTACCAACCGTTTCATACACTTTTCATCCACATAGAATCTAGCCATTGTATTGATTGAAGAACTATTAAGAGAGATCCTTCTCTAGATTGGTAGGAGACTAGCTTCCAGTCTGCAAGTAGGTTTGTGGTTACTTATGAATTTTTCTTGATCTAGGAGGCTCCCCAGGCTCAGAAAATGCTCAAAAATCAAAGTTCTCGGAATTGGATGAAACCAATTCCATTGGGACCAGCTTGTCACACTAACTCCAATAGTATATTTACTTTCTCAAACGAACGTTGTATGCGAGAGTTATCATACTCTGACCATTTTCTCAAACAACTAAGAAGTCAAAGGACTGACAAAAATTCAATGCTAACGTTAGCATGACATCACCAATGACACCTCATGATGCAGACTTGGACCAATGGCAGTGTGACAAGTGGAAATAGTTGGCTCGATAGATGTGGATGGCAGATCCAATCAAAATTTGACACATGGAAAAATCTGGTCAAATGTTGAGGTGCCACATGGCCCGGGCATGGGCAACCACATGGCACCATGTTAGGGTCGAATGGAAAGTTCCAAAAATATTCCGGGGTCCATGGGTTTTGAACCCATGACCATCCACCAATACCAAGCACCTTAGAGGAGAGCCATTACCAATGCGCCACCATGTTTCTTGTTTAATGAAACACATTTAAATTTATTTAAAATGTAATACATTACTATGTGGGCGGAAGGGGGCTGGGGCTAAGACCCAACCCTCGGATTTATGGTGTCATATGACTACAAAGAGGGAGTGTGCAACTGAATTAGGGCCTTAGCCCATATATTGCTGGAAAGTGGTTTTTAAACCATATATTAATGTTTTTTTTTGGATTTTGACTGATATTTAGCCCAAAAAATAGATTTTTTGAGGATTTTAGGCCATTTGAAGGGGGATTTGATCCCAGAACGAGGCCATATCTTGAGGGAAGTTGGGATTCCTCATTCGAGCCTTGAAAAATATAAGAACCAGGATTTTTGAAGCTTGTAGGAGAATATTTTATGCAGGGTTTTGAAGGAGCAGTTTGTAAATTTTGGCCTTTTCTCATGTTGTTAAGAGGCATTTTTCTCATGTTGTTGAGAGGAGTTTGATGATGCATGTGTGAATCTGAGAAAGAAGGTCTTGCACAACAGACATGAAGTATGTAATGTAACAAAAAAGAGCATTGTAAGAGAACTTTGAGCATTTTAAAGAGAAATAAAGAGGTCCTCCGCTTGGAAGCGGGCCGAGAGACGTAGCCAACGATTGGTGCACTCCGTTATCAACCTCTTGTCTCTATTTCTCTTTCTATTTTTCTTTTCTATTCTCTTCATTTGCAGCATGGATATTAATGGCTGATCTCTTTATTCATTATTAAGCATCAAGTAAAAGTCACATTTGATATTCCGCAACCAGATAATAAGCTTTATGTATTTCACATTCTTAACGATTTGATGCCTAAAATACATTAAACTAACTTGCAATTTATCAGTAATACCTTCATTTTTGGATCAAGTTTATGGTATCAGAGCATTTGGTTTTGAAGGTTTGACAGGAATTGCAAGCATTGGATGCTCATGAGAGAAAACATCAAGCTAGGAGAAGGCCAGCTTGAGTCTCTTGACACAGAGATTCAAAGGTGACCACATCAGAAAGAGATGTCTTCGCCACATAAATTGGGTCCCTTCAAATCTGAAGATTATTTCTTTGAGGCCTTTAAATTGATGCAAGTCATGGTAGAGGATCTTTACCATGAAAGAGGTCAAGAAAGGAATCCAAAAGTTGAAGAAGGTGAATCTTCGGTAAGAGCAGAAGGATGAGTTGGAGGTGGTGGACCTTCAAAACCTTCTTCTCCTTCAACTTCATCATCTAGTAATGAAGCAAGTGTACATACCTCCAAGGATAATAAAAAATATCATCATTCTTCTTATATGTCGTTATTAAAGTAAGATGCAAAGTTTCAATTACCCACTTATGATGGTGAATTAGATGCAGAAAAGCTAGATAATTGGGTGAGACAATTAGAGGTATATTGCAAGATACAAAAGATTGTTGATGATGAAACTAAGATCCAACTAGAAAGTCTCAAATTGGGAGGCACAACTCTCATATGGTGGGAAAGAAGAACTAGAGATGATCTTAAGAAAAGTGGTAAAACAATCTCTTCCTGGAATGATTTTGTTATTACATTAAAACAACAGTTTTACCCTTTATCTTACATGCAACAAGAAATGATGAATTGGCAATGTTTAAGGCAATCAAAAGGTCAAATTGTACAAGAATATATAAAAAAGCTTTAAATTTGGGTATTCCATTATATACACAAGAGACACTCCTAAAATATATCGATGGTTTACATTCTTATCTTAAGCACACGATTCTTATGCTAAATCCTTCTAACTTTGATGAAGTATGTGTACAAGCCATTCACATTGATTCAAGCAAAGGGAATGTTGGTGATAGTGTTTCTACAAATACTTGGCAAAGAAAAGATGCAGGGAAATGGAAAGAGAAGAAGACAACCACAACAAGAAAGGAGAAGCCTACTTGCAAGCATTGCAAGAAAGTAGGCCATGATGAAGATCATTGTTGGGTCTTACATCCTGACTTGAAGACAAATAAGTTTGTCAACCACAGAAGGAAGAATACCACAACTGCGACAGTTCAAGTGGATCTTGGATCATATTCTGGTGATGAGACACAAGTTGTAGCTATGGGAATCCGAGGTATAAATTATGTTGCAAGTACTGGCTCTTCTAGTTCAGTTGATGTAAATGATGAGTGTAAAAGGAATGCACTTTTCCACATTAGGGTTATAACACAAAATGTTAAAGTTGATAATCTTCTAGATAGTGGATCACAAGTCAATCTAATCAGTGAAGATGTTGTAAATAACTTGGGACTTGAAACTAAGTCACATGCTAAACCATATCCATTGGGATGGATATGTGGTGATAATAATTTGCAAGTAACCAAGCAATGTAAAATCAAGTTTGCAATCACTTCTAATTATGTTGATGAAGTAGAGCTTGACATAGTGCCATTGGACATATGTGGAATTGCACTGGGAAGCCCATACCTTTATGATAGAAAAGCTATATTCTACAGGGAGGAGAATAATTATTGCTTCAAGAAAGATGGGAAAGAGTACATTGTTCGTGCTCATCACAAGAAAACTAACAGGTCTTTTGCAGCTACAGGGAAATTAAAAAGAATGGTAAATGCAAGCAAAAGATTAACACTTATGTTTGTAACAATACAAGAAATTAGTGATGCTAAACATCATATGGTTCAATATGTTTCAAACAGTGATGAAGTGTCACCAGAGGTACAACATGAGGTTCAGCTGCATAATTTGATTATTGTTCCTGTTCAAAAGGGGAAGCATGTTTTGTCATTTTTCATTCGCATACTCAGTATTATTGTTTAGTTTGTTGTTGTTTAGTGGTGTATGGATGCAAAGTGCGACAAAGAATGTAGATGATTGTTTGATAAATGAAATGATTACTTTGATAAACAATGCTATCTCAGTTTTCATGTTTGTTGTGATTAGTCAGGTGATCATTATCCCAGCAGAGAGGATGGATGATACAGGAAAAAGTGGGGAGGCAGTACCCTCACTTCTTACCTGATTAAAAGCAGACTTTTGGTGGTCCAAAAGCTTCCAAAGTGGGGAGGAATGATCCAGGAGGCTCCCCAAGCTCAGAAAATGCTCAAAAATCAAAGTTCTTAGAATTGGATGAAACCAATTCCATTGCAACCGTCTCATCGTGCTGATTCTGGAAGTATATTTACTTTCTCAAACATACATTGAATGCGAGAGTTATCGTACTCTGACCATTTTCTCAAACAACTAAAAAGTCAAAGGAATGGAAAAAAGTCAATGCTGACGTCAGCATGACATCACCAACAACACCTCATGATGCATACTTGGACCAATGGAAGTATGAAAAGTGGCAACAGTTGACTGGGCAGATGTGGATGGCAGATCCAATCAAAATCTGACACATGGCAAAATCTAGTCAAATGTTGAGGTGCAACGTGGCTTAGGCATGGGCAACCACATGCCACCAGGTCAGGGTCAAATGGCAAGTTCCAAAAATATTTGGGAGTCCATGGGTTTTGAACCCACGACAACCCACCAAGAACAAGCACCTTAGAGGAGATCCATTACCAATGCGCCACCATGTTTCTTGTTTAATGAAACACATTTAAATTTATTTAAAATGTAATACATTACTATGTGGGCGGAAGGGGGCTGGGGCTAAGCCCCAGCCCTCGGCTTTATGGTGTCATATGACTACAAGAGGGTGCGCATGCCTGAATTGGGGGCTTATCCCATATATTGCTGGAAAGTGGTTTTTAAACCATATATTAATGTTTTTTTTTGGATTTTGACTGATATTTAGCCCAGAAAATAGATTTTTTGAGGATTTTAGGCCATTTGAAGGGGGATTTGATCCCAGAACGAGGCCACATCTTGAGGGAAGTTGGGATTCCTCATCCAAGCCTTGAAAAATATAAGAACCAGGATTTTTGAAGCTTGTAGGAGAATATTTTATGCAGGGTTTTGAAGGAGCAGTTTGTAAATTTTGGCCTTTTCTCATGTTTTGAGAAGCGTTTTTCTCATGTTGTTGAGAGGAGTTTGATGGTGCATGTGTGAATCTGAGCAAGGAGGTATTTCACAACAGACATGAAGCATGTAATGTAACAACAAAGAGCATTGTAAGATAACTTTGAGCATTTTAAAGAGCAATAAAGAGGTCCTCCACTTGGATGTGGGCCCATAGACGTAGCCAACGATTGGTGAACTCCGTTATCAACCTCTTGTCTCTATTTCTCTTTCTGTTTTTTTGTTCTATTATCTTCATTTTTAGCATGGATATTAATGGCTGATATATTTATTCATTATTAAGCATCAAGTAAAGGTCACATTTGATATTCTGCAACCAGATAATAAGCTTTATGTATTTCACATTCTTAACAATCCGATGCCTAAAATACATTAAACTAACTTGTGATTTGTCAATAATACCTTCATTTTTAGATCAATTTTATGGTATCAGAGCATTTGGTTTTGAAGGTTTGACAGGAATTGCAAGCATTGGATGCTCATGAGAGAAAAACTAAAGCGAGGAGAAGGCCAACTTGAGGCTCTTGACACAAAGATTCAAAGGCGGCCACATAAGAAAGAGATGTTTTCGCTACAGAAATTGGGTCCCTTCAACTCTGAAGATGATCTCTTCGAGGCCTTTAAATTGATGCAAGCCATGGTAGAGGAGCTTTACCATGAAAGAGGTCAGCAAAGGAATCCAAAAGTTGAAGAAGGTGAATCTTCGGTAAGAGCAGAAGGATGAGTTGGAGGTGGTGGACCTTCAAAACCTTCTTCTCCTTCATCCTCATCATCTAGTAATGAAGCAAGTGTACATTCCTCCAAGGATAATAAAAAATCTCATCATTCTTCTTATATGCCATTATTAAAGTTAGATGTAAAGTTTCAATTACCCACTTATGATGGTGAATTAGATGCATAAAAGCTAGATAATTGGGTGAGACAATTAGAGGTCTATTGTAGGATACAAAAGATTGTTGATGATGAAACTAAGATCCAACTAGAAAGTCTCAAATTGGGAGGCACAAATCTCATATGGTGGGAAAGAAGAACTAGAGATGATCTTAAGAAAAGTGGTAAAACAATCTCTTCTTGGAATGATTTTGTTATTGCATTAAAACAACAGTTTTACCCTTTAGCTTACATGCAACAAGAAATGATGAATTGGAAATGTTTAAGACAATCAAAAGGTCAAAGGGTACAAGAATATACTTAGATATTTCCTAAGAAAGATTTAAATTTGGGTCTTCCATTATATACACAAGAGACACTCCTAAAATATATCGTTGGTTTACATTCTTATCTTAAGCACATGATTCTTATGCTAAATCCTTCTAACTTTGATGAAGTATGTGTACAAGTCGTTCACATTGAATCAAGCAAAGGGAATGTTGGTGATAGTGTTTCTACAGATACTTGGCAAAGAAAAGATGTAGGGAAATGGAAAGAGAAGAAGACAACCACAACAAGAAAGGAGAAGCCTACTTGCAAGCATTGCAAGAAAGTAGGCCATGATGAAGATCGTTGTTGGATCTTACATCTTGACTTGAAGCCAAAGAATTTTGTCAACCACGAAAGGAAGAATACCACAACTGCGACACTTCAAGTGGATCTTGGATCAAATTCCGGTGATGAGACACAGGTTGTAGCTATGGGAATCCGAGGTATAAATTCTGTTGAAAGTACTAGCTCTTCTAGTTTAGTTGATGTAAATGATGAATGTAAAAGGAATGAACTTTTCCACACAAGGGTTATAACACAAAATGTTAAAGTTGATACTTTTGTAGACAGTGGATCACAAGCCAATCTAATCAGTGAGGATGTTGTAAATAACTTGGGACTTGAAACTAAGTCACATCCTAAACCATATCCATTGGGATGGATATGTGGTGATAATAATTTGCAAGTAACCAAGAAATGTAAAATCAAGTTTGCAATGACTTCTAATTATGTTGATGAAGTAGAGCTTGATATAGTGCCACTGGTCATATGTGGAATTGTACTGGGAAGCCCATACCTTTATGATAGAAAATCTATATTCTACAGGGAGGACAATAAATATTGCTTCAAGAAAGATGGGAAAGAGTACATTGTTCATGCTCATCACATGAAAACTAAACTAACAGGTCTTTTGCAGCTACAGGGCAATTAAACAGAATGGTAAATGCAAGCAAAAGCTTAACACTTATGGCTATAACAAAACAAGAAATTAGTGATGTTAAACATGAGATGGTTCAATATGTTTCAAACAGTGATGAAGTGTCACCAGAGGTACAACATGAGGTTCAACTGCATAATTTGATTACTGTTCCTATTCAAAAGGGCAAGCATGTTTTGTCATTTTCATTCACATACTCAGTATTATTGTTTAGTTTGTTGTTGTTCACTGGTGTATGGCTGCAAAGTGCGACAAAGAATGTAGATGATTGTGCGATAAATGAAATGATTACTTTGATAAACAATGCTATCTCAATTTTCATGTTTGTTGTGATTAGTCAGGTGATCATTATCCCAGTAGAGAGGATGGATGATACAGGAAAAAGTGGGGAAGCAGTACCCTCACTTCTTACCTGAGTAAAATAAGACTTTTGGTTGTCCAAAAGCTTCCAAAGTGGGGAGGAATGATCCAGGAGGCTCCCCAAGCTCAGAAAATGCTCAAAAATCAAAGTTCTCAGAATTGGATGAAAGCAATTCCATTCTGACCGGCTTATCGCTCTGATTCCAGTGGTATATTTACTTTCTCAAACAGATGTTGTATGCGAGAGTTATCGTACTCTGACTGTTTTCTCAAACAGTTAAAAAGTCAAAGGACTGGAAAAAACTCAATGATGATGTTAGCATGACATCACCAATGAAATATCATGATGTAGACTTGGACCAGTGGCAGTGTGACAAGGGGCATCAATTTACTAGACATATGTGGATGGAAGATCCAATCAAAATTTGACACATGGAAAAATCTAGTCAAATGTTGAGGTGTCACGTGGCCCAGGCATGGGCAACCACGTGGCACCAGGTCAGGGTCAAATGGAAAGTTCCAAAAATATTCGGGGGTCCATGGGTTTTGAACCCACGACCACCCACCAAGACCAAGAACCTTAGAGGAGAGCCATTACCAATGTGCCACCATGTTTCTTGTTTAATGAAACACATTTAAATTTTTTAAAAATGTAATACCTTACTATGTGGGTGGAAAGGGGCTGGGGCTAAGCCCCAGCCCTCGACTTTATGGTGTCATATGACTACAAAGAGGGAGTGTGCGCCTGAATTGGGGGCTTAGCCCATATATTGCTGGAAAGTGGTTTTTAAACCATATATTAATGTTTTGTTTTGGATTTCTGATTGATATTTAGCCCAGAAAATGGATTTTTTGAGGATTTTAGGCCATTTGAAGGGGGATTTGATCCCAGAAGGAGGCCAGATCTTGAGGGAAGTTGGGATTCCTCATTTGAGCCTTGAAAAATATAAGAACTAGGCTTTTTGAAGATTGTAGGAGACTTTTTGATGTAGGGTTTTGAAGGAGCAGTTTGTAAAATTTGGTCTTTTCTCATGTTGTTGAGAGGCGTTTGATGGTGCATGCGTGAATCTGAGTAAGGAGGTCTTTCAAAACAGACATGAAGCATATAATTTAACAACAAAGAGAATTTTAAGAGAACTTTGAGCATTTTAAAGAGAAATAAAGAGGTCCTCCACTTGGAAGCAGGCCCGAAGACGTAGCCAACGATTGGTGAACTCCGTTATCAACCTCTTGTCTCTATTTCTCTTTCTGTTTTGTTGTTATATTCTCCTCATTTGCAGCATGGATATTAATGGCTTATCTCTTTATTCATTATTAAGAATCAAGTAAAAGTCACATTTGATATTTCGCAACCAGATAATAAGCTTTATGTATTTTGCATTCTTAACGATCCGATGCCTAAAATACATTAAACTAACTTTTGATTTATCAATAATACCTTCATTTTTGGATCAAGTTTATGGTATCAGAGCATTTGTTTTTGAAGGTTTGATAGGAATTGCAAGCATTGGATGCTCACGAGAGAAAAACTCAAGCGAGGAGAAGGCCAACTTGAGGATCTTGACACAGAGATTCAAAGGTGACCGCATAAGCAAGAGATGTCGTTGCCACAAAAATTAGGTCCCTTCAAATTTGAAGATGATTTCTTTGAGGCCTTTAAATTGATGCAATCCATGGAAGAGGAGCTTTACCATGAAAGAGGTCAGCAAAGGAATCCAAAAGTTGAAGAAGGATGAGTTGGAGGTGGTGGACCTTCAGAACCTTCTTCTCCTTCATCCTCATCATCTAGTAAAGAATCAAGTGTACATTCCTCCAAGTATAATAAAAAAACTGACCATTCTTCTTATATGTCGTTATTATAGTTAGATGTAAAGTTTCAATTACCCATTTATGATGGTGAATTAGATGCAGAAAAGATAGATAATTGGGTGAGACAATTAGAGGTCTATTGCAAGATACAAAATATTGTTGATGAGGAAACCAAGATCCAACTAGCAAGTCTCAAATTGGGAGGCACAACTCTCATATGGTGGGAAAGAAGAACTAGAGATGTTCTTAAGAAAAGTGGTAAAACAATCTCTTCCTGGAATGATTTTGTTATTACATTAAAACAACAGTTTTACCCTTTAGCTTACATGCAACAAGAAATGATAAATTGGCAATGTTTAAGGCAATCAAAAGGTCAAATTGTACAAGAATATATAAAAAATCTTTAAATTTGGGTATTCCATTATATACACAAGAGACACTCCTAAAATATATCGCTGGTTTACATTCTTATCTTAAGCACACGATTCTTATGCTAAATCCTTCTAACTTTGATGAAGTATGTGTACAAGCCATTCACATTGAATCAAGCAAAGGGAATGTTTGTGATAGTGTTTCTACAGATACTTGGCAAAGAAAAGATGTAGGGAAATGGAAAGAGAAGAAGCCAACCACAACAAGAAAGGAGAAGCCTACTTGCAAGCATTGCAAGAAAGTAGGCCATGATGAAGATCGGTGTTGGGTCTTACATCCCGACTTGAAGCCAAACAAGTTTGTCAACCACAGAAGGAAGAATACCACAGCTGCGACATTTCAAGTGGATCTTGGATAATATTTTGGTGATGAGACATAGTTTATAGCTATGGGAATCTAAGGTATAAATTCTGTTGCAAGTACTGGCTCTTCTAGTTCAGTTGATGTAAATGATGAGTGTAAAAGGAATGGACTTTTCCACATAAGGGTTATAACATAAAATGTTAAAGTTGATACTCTTGTAGATAGTGGATCACATGTCAATCTAATCAGTGAAGATGTTGTAAATAACTTGGGACTTGAAACTAAGTTACATCCTAAACCATATCCATTGGGATGGATATGTGGTGATAATAATTTGCAAGTAACCAAGCAATGTAAAATCAAGTTTGCAATCACTTCTAATTATGTTGATGAAGTAGAGATTGATATAGTGCCACTGGACATATGTGGAATTGCATTGGGAAGCCCATACCTTCATGATATAAAATCCATATTCTATAGGGAGGAGAATAAATATTTCTTCAAGAAAGATGGGAAAGAGTACATTGTTCGTGCTCATCACATGAAAACTAACAGGTCTATAACAAAACAAGAAATTAGTGATGCTAAACATGAGATGGTTCAATATGTTTCAAATAGTGATGAAGTGTCACCAGAGGTACAACATGAGGTTCAACTGCATAATTTGATTATTGTTCCTGTTCAAAAGGGGAAGCATGTTTTGTCATTTTTATTCGCATACTCATTATTATTGTTTAGTTTGCTACTGTTCAGTGGTGTATGGCTGCAAAGTTCGACAAAGAATGTAGATGATTGTGCGATAAATGAAATGATTACTTTGATAAACAATGCTATCTCAGTTTTCATGTTTGTTGTGATTAGTCAGGTGATCATTATCCCAGCAGAGAGGATGGATGATATAGGAAAAAGTGGGGAGGTAGTACCCTCACTTCTTACCTGAGTAAAAGCAGACTTTTGGTGGTCCAAAAGCTTCCAAAGTGGGGAGGAATGATCCAGGAGGCTCCCCATGCTCATAAAATGCTCAAAAATCAAAGTTCTCAGAATTGGATGAAATCAATTCCATTACGACTGGCTCATCACACTGATTTCGAAAATATATTTACTTTCTCAAACAGAGGTTGTATGTGAGAGTTATCGTACTCTGACCATTTTCTCAAACAACTAAAAAGTCAAAGGACTGGAAAAAAGTCAATGATGACGTCAACATGACATCACCAATGACACCTCATGATGCATAATTCGACCAATGGTAATGTGACAAGTGGCAGTAGTTGACTGGGCAAATGTGGATGGCATATCCAACCAAAATTTGACACATGGAAAAATCTGGTCAAATGTTGAGGTGCCACGTGGCCCAGGCATGGGAAACCACATGGC
Organism: Picea engelmannii; assembly: GCA_009831015.1. Lineage (NCBI taxonomy): Eukaryota > Viridiplantae > Streptophyta > Pinopsida > Pinales > Pinaceae > Picea > Picea engelmannii. The sequence goes on along the minus strand of ML811252.1, from coordinate 263,795 downwards.
ACCAGGTCAGGGTCGAATGGAAAGTTCCAAAAATATTCAGGGGTTCATGGGTTTTGAACCCATGACCACCCACCCAGACCATGTGCCTTAGAGGAGAGCCATTACCAATGCACCACCATGTTTCTTGTTTAATGAAACACATTTAAATTTATTTAAAATGTAATACATTACTATGTGGGAGGAAGGGGGATGGGGCTTCATGGTCTCATATGAATACAAAGAGGGAGCATGCACATGAATTGGGGGCTTAGCCCATATATTTATGGAAAGTGGTTTTTAAACCATATATTAATGAGTTTGTTTGATTTCTGACTGATATTTAGCCCAAAAAATGGATTTTTTTAGGATTTTAGGCCATTTGAAGGGGGATTTGATCCCAGAAAGAGGCCAGATATTGAGGGAAGTGGGGATTCCTCATTTGAGCCTTGAAAACTATAAGAAATAGGATTTTTGAAGCTTGTAGGAGACTTTTTGATGGAGGGTTTTGAAGGAGAAGTTTGTAAATTTTGGCCTTTTCTCATGTTTTGAGAGGCGTTTTTCTCATGTTGTTGAGAGGAGTTTGATGGTGCATGCGTGAATATGAGAAAGGAGGTCTTGCACAACAGACATTGTAACATCCCGTTCTGGCGCACTGACAAAACTTATTCTTTGGGGACACTTGCTCGCAAGTGATCTGGATTTTTATGATGATGAACCACTTGACCTTGATGATTATGCGTCATGATTGATGACAGGATGTTTTACTATTTCTATATACAGGTGCTATTGACTCAGTTCATTGAGTGTGCAGGGTTTCAGACCTTGAGGATGCAGAGGCATCGGTGGAACTCCCTTGGACTCCGGATTGAGTCAGGGAGTGGACTATTTGAGTTGTTTCATTTACAGTGATATTGTGTGGTTTTGATGATATGCTATTGATTTCATGATATGTTGTTGACATGATCTGACATGGTGGTTGATGATGGAGGCTGACAATAGCTTGCCGACCAGACTCACATATGGAGTAAAGGGGCCACACACGAGTTCCAGAGAGATTGAGGGAGAGGTGTGTCAGCAGCCCTGACACAGCCTATTAGCACTCCCGCCGTGGCTCGAACTGTAGGTTAACGATTACCTA
>ML811252.1:233137-262578 GCA_009831015.1 Picea engelmannii | reverse complement strand
TACCAATCTAGAGAAGGATCTCTCTTAATAGTTCTTCAATCAATACAATGGCTAGATTCTATGTGGATGAAAAGTGTATGAAACGGTTGGTAGGGATGAGAGAAACACCAATTGTGCATGGAGTCATAAGGGAAATCAACTCCAGGTTTTCATAATTTGGTAGAATGATTTTAATCTCAAAGTCTAGATAGCCAACTATTTCTAGACTTAAAATCTTAAAATATGAATAGATGAAAAATAAAACACTCAAAGCCACAGAGAGCATCCAATCTTAAATGAATTATGTATAAACTTATCATACTGAAAGTGAATATCTGAAATAAGACAGACACATAGTATAATAAAATGAATTATGCATCAATGATTTCTTACTCAAATGAATAAGAACATATTTAATGATAACAAATAAGAAACAGATACTCTGAGAATACTGACTACAACAGTTGAACACAAGAATCTCTGAGTAAATAGCTCAAACACTTGTCTGTAGACCTTTCATTAATATCCAGGAAATGTTACTGTACCAACAATATTTCTTACTCCACTCTCAAAACCCTCTATTGTTTTTTTCATTAACATATATATCATTAAACTTCATCGTGATTCCATGAAGTCGAAATATTTAGGGTTTCATACCCAAAAATAAGTTACAACTGATAAACTTCTTACTTAACAAATTACCAACTAATTTGCCACGGGTTCCTACAATTTAGGGTTTCAATTCTTGACTAACTTATACACCCTAATACATTTTTTGTTACATATATTTAATGAAAAATGGTTTGTTATCCAATATTGACGTTGACATAGAAAACTCATCCTATTTTGCAGCTGAAAATACTATTTTATGTGCTAACTGGTGATTTCGCCACAACCAAAAAATTTGTTGTGAAATCTCTATCTGAGCAGTTTCACAGCAAAATTTGATGTGAAATATTTTTTTTCACTTGTTGGTTTTGAAAACTACTTCAATATTGATACAAAACCTTGATATGAATTCACAAAAGAAAAAAACATGATTTATCATGAGTGTTATCAAACTATTCCACTGCAACTTGAGCCAACAAGTCCATATTCCTTTTTGCGATTTGTTCCTTCCTTAGTATGTCCTTTGTCTTCAATGTCCTATTTTTATTGTATAGATTTTTTATTTTTTTGTGTGTGGGTAAATATATATTGACCATTATTTTGGCATTATCCATGGTTTATTCACAAAGGTCTAAATGTTCTGCTATCTTCTCTTTCATTTGCATGTTTTCTTCCCTCAGTTTTACAATTTCATCTTGAGATTCCTTCAATTGTTTCTTTAATATTTGTTACTGTCATGCCTTATTTTTCCAAAGGAGATTGAACCTCAACCAATTCTTCAATAGAACACTAAACAAGTGTCTCAGATTTGGTCTCTTCAACATGGATCTTCTTCCTTGTTGATGATCTAGTTACAGGCCTGCCAAGATTTTTTTTGTCAAGTACTTATGGACTAAACATCACTTTTTTTCCTAGTGAAGGTTAGTCTTCTAAAAACTCCTCAGTTTCATGACAGGGAAATGTTTCATCTACAAGAATTAGCTTCTTTGTTACAGACTTGGTGAATGGTTTCCTGGGTTTTTTGTTTCAGGAGTGAAAATGAGTTTTTTTCTTTCAGCTTTCTCCTATTACTGTTAGGTGTTTTATCAATATCTATAGCTATCTCAACACCCTTAAATAGATTTTTACCCTTTTTCATGTATCCTTTTCTAGGAGAGGTATTGGTTGCAGTCTCAAGGGTTTCAATCCCAATAGGATATTCTTTGTCATCTCCCTTTTTCCTTTTCAAACTAATAGAAGTTGCTTAAGAACTTGTGGAAGGGGTACTCCCCTTGGATGGTGAGGAACTAGTGGTTTCAACACAAAATCTTGATGCAAACGAAAAAAAATTACATTCCCTATATGCTTTCTTAAGTTCTTCAAGGACTAATAGCTTAATTAGACTAAAATGGAACAAACTAGGCTCAACTTGATTAGATTTAGCTTGTACTTTATCAACCATTTTCCCTAGGCTTATAAAAATATAATATGGGAGATTTAGGGCTTTCTTACCTGTAAAATGAATGAGCAATCTGATATGGTACAGTTACACCTTGTTCAATCTCCCCTCACAAGTAAAGTATCTATGTATTAATCTGAGCAACTGATCATGGTGTTCTAACATGTATCTCTTAGGAACCTCTTTTGACAAGTTCTATTTTTGAAATTATGTTTTGAAATAGTCATTGCAGTAGGAGGAATCCATAGGTGTTCCCTTGAACCACCTATCACCTTGCAGGGGCATCCCTGTTGCTAAGGAAATTGTCTGTTCAGTGACTTGAAACTCCAGTTATACAGCCTTCGTTTTGACCCCATCAAAATTTAGGGAAAATTGCTTAGCCACCTCCATGTGTCATCCCTGTGGATTTTCAAATAATGTGAGGCATCCTACTACTTAGAAAGATTCTCTGAAAATAGCATTTGATTCCAACAATTTTAGGCCCTTGGGGTTAAAACCTCATTATGTCACCCCCCTTGTGTACTTTCTTCTTCTACTTGTTTTTCCCCATGGATGTTAGTAAAGCGTATTGCAATGATGGTGGGTGCAGAGGGTATCAAAGATTAAACAACATGCAGGTGAAGCCTGGTGTATTAGGTTTTATTTAAAATATAGAGTTACAAGACTTTAGCAGCAAGGATTTTGTAATAGATAAGATGGCACAATTTTGATAGGAGGTTAGGGTTTTAGCACCGGAGGAATCTGCAACAACAAGTGAATATTCAAGGGTGTCCAATGATCAGGAAATATTTTATAAATTAGAAACAAGTTGAATCCATCCAGTGATTTCGCAACAAACAGGATATTTCACAGCGAGTGTAGTTTCGTAGTGAGTGCAGTTTCGCGGCGACTGTAGGAAATTTCGCAGTGACTCTGACAGTTTCACGTCAAATTATAAATTTTATGATTTAAAAGAGGAAATTCCACATGACTATAAAACGTGATTTACAAGGACTGTACCAACTTTCATGACCTCATTCCCATGATTTCTTGACTGTTATGGAGAGCTTTAAAGTGATTTGACATGATAGCTTAGTCGCTATAAAAAGCTAGGAGATTTTGCAACGCATTCGAACTGATTGGTTACACATTTTGAAAAGGTACAAACTGGATTCAGAAATCTATGAAACATTTAGTAGACATGAAAACCTGCTCACGTGACCTTATTAAGACATGGTGTAATGATTTCAAGACTCACCCTCTCAAATGATGAAAAAGGATCACATAACAAACTGACTTTAACTATGACTTGGAATGAAAATCTGACTCCCTATACATGACTTTATAAAAACAAAAATTGACTCATAACTGAATGAACTCAAAATCAATGTCATAGGACACTTATATTAGGACCTTGACACATGGTTTTTGAGAAGCCAATACATGACCACAAGACTTAATCAACAAAACCAACTGTTCAGACTTTGTAAATTAATACTCCCTAACATAGGCTCAAATGGGGATGTTATCATCCATGTGAGGTAGCAAAGAACCAACAGACTAGTGTCTTATTCATTGGAATTATTACAAGACTAAGAACTATATAAAGACACACACAAAATTTAACTTTTCAAGCTTATTTACATACTGGCTAAACTGAAATAAAACTAAATTCACCCTTCTGAATTTTAGGGTCTTTACCTCGGGCTTCAAACTCTTCAAAGTGTCATACACACCTACAAAATTTAGAAATAAAATGAATATTTACAATTAAACGAATAGATCAAATTGCTTTCAAGTTAGGTAGTCTTTTAAGAACCTCCCATTTACTAGTCCTCTAGGAAGGAGTTCTCCATCCAACTCCTCTAAAATGTAGGCATTGTTTCCCTGATAAGTAAGGATCTTATAGGGTCCCTTCTAGAGTTGATCAAACTTTACATGCTTTCCTTTTTCTTCTTTTCGAGCATCCCACTTCAACACCATCATTAATCTAGAAATCAACAACTTTGGTTCTCTTATAAAAAACTTTCTTCTTCATATTTTCCTAAAATATCTTTGTGTTATGATAGACCTCTTCTCTCATCTATTGAACATGAATCAATTGGTTGATCCTCGTTTGAATGTCACTAGGATCTGCTTCTTTCTCCTGCAACGAATTCATAACTGGAAATCCTAAAGAAGTAGGAAAAACCACCTATGTTCCATATACTAATTGGAATGGTGAGGTTCCAATTGAGTTTTTGAGACTGATTTTGTCTGCCCACAATGCAAATATTAACTTCCTATGAAAATCCTTTTTGTTATCATGCAGTAATTTCTTAATGATTTTTATTAAACTTTTTTTTGATGACTCAGTCAATCCATTACCCTAAGGGTAATAGGCTATAGAATGACTTAGTATTATATTATAATATTTACAGAACTTGATCATTCTCTTAGACTTGAAAGATGCTACATTGTTAGACATGATCCTCCTAGGACAACAAAACCTGGAAAAAATGTTGTTTTCTAAGAATTGAATTATCACAACATCAGTTGCTTATATAGTTGGCACAACCTCAATCCACTTGGTAAAATAGTCTGTAGCAATCAATATCCATGTATGTTGACCTGAATATGTTGGATTAATTTCACTAATGAAATCAAGACCCCACTGTTGGAAGGGTTCCTCCATTTAAATGGGATTCAAAGGAAATGGAAACAAATTCCTCTTTCCTTCAAAAATCTTACATTCATGACAAGTTGTCACTCTTTATACACATCTGCAAATATTTTTGGCCAATAGAAACTTTCTCTAAGAATTTTGTTCACAATAGTCTTCCAATAGTGATGTCCTCCACAATCACTCCAATGAAATTATTTCATAATATGTTGTGCTTCATATTCTAATAAACATTTTAATAAAAATCCTCATGGATCTTTCCAATACAAAAAACCATCTATCATACAGAATTTTACATCTTTTAATTTAAAAAAATCTCTCCTTAGTCTTGCTTAACTATGGTGGTGCTTGTAAATTCTGTAGAATATAAATTATATCACTATAACAAGGGGATTAAAGGAAATTTTGAGATACCTAAGGTGTTGGTTCTGCATCCACTGAAAAAATTGTAATGAAATTTATTCCCAAGAGATCAAAATTTGATTGAGCCATCAATGTTTCCAATCCTTTACCTTTGACCAACTTTGTTGGCTTTATCTCCAGATCATAATCCAGCAAAACTGGAATTCATTTCTCTCTTTTACCTTCAGGGTCAGGCTGAGTTAAAATGTCTTTGACTGCACTAGTAGGAACAAAATAAATAACATGAGAATGGAAGATATAAACCCTGAACTCCTTCAATGCCTTCAAAAATGGATAGGCCTACTTATCCATGATGTTATAGTTCAATGTTGAATATCTCAATGATTTTTTTGTAAAATTATATAGGCTTCTCCAAATTCTGCTCATTTTTCTGTAGCAAAAGTCTTACAATAGTATGTTCAGAGGAAAAGTATAAAATCATAAAATATTTAGTATAGTCTAGGATGAATAACATTTGTGCTTCAGAAATATCTCTCTTTATGTCATCAAATGATCCTTTTTCTTCAGCTATCCATTTAACATGATTATCCTTTCTCAACATATGAGTAATGTACTTAAAAATTTCAACAAAGTTTGGTATAAACCTCCTTAGGAAATTCACCCTTCCAAGATAATATTGCCCTTCCTTTTTATTTATGGGATTATCTATTTTTTAGGATTGTTTCTACTCTACTTGGATCTATATTGATTACTTATTTTGATATCACATGGACCAACAACTTCCCCTCTTGCATTTCAAAATTTGACTTCTTTGGATTCAAGGAAATACCAAACCTCCTGCACTTCTGAAAAAACTATTTCAAATGCTTCAAATGTTCATCATCATAGTAAGATAAAAATGTAATGTCATCCAAGTATATAACACTAAAATTATTCCTCTCTTATGTAAAGGATATATCCATAGCTCGTTGTAATGTTTCTCCTGTGTTCATCAGCCCGAATGACATCTTTTCATACATGAGCATTCCCCAAGGTGTGGTAAAATATGTCTTTTCTTGATCATTTGGGTGCACCATGATTTGATTATACCCTGAATAGCCATTCAACATTGACATTTTTTGTTATCCCACAACTTTCTGTAAAATGTAATCCATCTTTGGGAGAGGATAGTTGTCCTTGAAAGACACCCTTTTCAAATTCCTAAAATCTACACACAGCCTAATTTCTCCATTCTTCTTCTTGATAGGAACCAGGTTTTCCAACCATTTAGAAAACCTCAATGAGACAATAATATTTTCATCAAACAATTTTTTCACTTCTTTCTCAATTAAAGGAAGGAGCAATGGATTTATCCTTCTTAGTTTTTGTTTGAATCGTTTCTGGTCTTCTTTGATTGGTATTGTATGATGGATAATGTTTGTATCATAAACCTTCAAATCTTCATAACTCCATGCAAACACATCAAATAACTCCTTCATAAATTTAAGATACCTTTCTTTTTTTTCAGGAGTTAAATTCTTTGAAAATTTGATGAATCTTGGTTCCTTCTTAGTTCCAATGTTGTAGTATTCTCCCTCACCTTCATTTGGAGTAACCTTTGGGTTTTTTTCCACATCATTATTATCAAACAAATTTTCAAGAGGAACCAAACCCTCTGGGATGAAATTATTCTTCAATTGAATAATATCCTTTCCAGCTATAACATTCTGATAATATTGTGAACTTGGAGTCAAACCTGCATTTTCTTCTTCAACAAAAAAATTATATTCATCCATATTTGTACTGGAAAATTCATCTGAATTTTGAAGGAATCTAATTACTTGTTTATCATTTTCAAAGACCTGCTAGTATTTTATATTGTTAGGGACTGATGACCTTTGTTTGAATTCAATCTCATACTTCTTATTTGGATGAACAGGAACTTAAAAAAAACTGACTGAGGTGGATAAAGAATCAATAATCATGTTCTTCCCTCTAGATATCAATCATACATCATATTCTATAAATCCTTCAAAAAAATCTAGTACTGCATTCCTATATTCCCTCATCCTAGGGTGCTTGGTTTGGTAAACACCTTTAACTTGATTAATAACTAGTGCATAATCACCATGTACAAATGTTCTATTATCTTTCAACTCTTTCAAAGAATTTAACCCTAATACTAAAGTCTCATATCTGGCTACATTGTTTTTACATTCAAAAGCTAGTTTGAAATAAAAATGTTTTGAAGCACCATTTGGAGGAACAATCCACACACCTACCCAACACCTTCTTTACTTATAGCTCCATCAAAATCCATATTCCACAACCCATCATCATCATCATCTTCCTGATATGAAATAAGTTCTTCCCACAACTGTTCACCTTTCCTCTCTAGAATATCTGGTTCATTCTTTCCCCCCTCTTCAAGACAAAAATCATTATAAAAAATAGAAGCCCCAATATCAATGTCAACAACATAAATAGGGTGATTATTAGGTCTATCTAGGCTACTTACCATGTATGCCAATTTTTTTATCTATACAATCTTCTTTGTTTCCCAAACAATGGAATTGTAGAATATGACATGTCCATATGAAAAGTACCCTTTAGTTTTGTTTCCCAGGACCTAGAAAATAACATCCCAAGTTTAGGTGGAATGTCAGCAACCACCACATCCATAACAACACATTTATATGGGATCTAAGTTAAGGTGACATCAATATCTTTAATCAACCCTAATCATTTAACCTTCCTTGAATCAAATGAAAACAAGTCTTTATATGGCCTTGTGACATCCAATCCAATATTTTCCAATATTTCCCATAACCACTTTTGGCATCAAATTGTGGGATGCCCCTGAATCTAACATGGCATTATACAGGGTCATATCATTAAAATTGAGACTGGCATAAAAAGGAGGTACTTCACTGTCATTATCATAGTCTTCTTCAACCCTTGGACCAAAAAGGAAAGTGGGATGGTCATCATGAAGGTTTACAGTGTCATAGGTTTCTCATGTTTTCAAAATTTTCATAATTTGACCTCTATATTCAGTATTCTTGATAAGCAAAATGGATTAAAACTTTTAGCTTAGAAATTTCACTTTCAAGATTAAAATTAGACTGATATTTATCTTTATCTTTGTTGTTAACATCCTTCTTTTCATCTTGATCTTTCTTTGGACCATCATACTTTTCATTGTTTTTCTCTGGCATGGCTTTCCTTGGAGGATCTTTCTTCCTTTGACTAGTAGAGGGATGATCAGCTTGAGATTTATTTGGATTAACAACTAGATTTTTGTTCCTGAGATTATATTGTTTTTTAAATTCATCAATAGCATTTTGATACCCCTGTCTATATTCTTTTGAATCCATCAACAATTCATTATCTTGTTCTTGCTGAAACATGTCATTCTCTTCTTTAGTCAAATAGATTCAAGAATCATCTTCATCAAACAAACGGATTTGATCTTCAGGTTCTTCAACAAAACCTTTATGATAATTTTCTTGAAATGGAGATCTAATTTGTTGGTCTCCATTGTCTTATTTGAGGGACTGGAGGTCTCTTGAAATTTGGATTTATTACTTGAGGGTCTTGTCTTTATCTAGGAGGAGGTCTATTATCCAAGTTCAAACTTTATACTAATTTTTCCATAGTTTTCACCATCGTATCAAACTTTACATCTAAATATGTAGAGAATGAAGGATGATTTTCTTCTTTGACCTTCATTTTATTAGTTTCAACTTTAATATTTATTTTTTCAGATGCCATTAAATTAGATTCTACATCTATAGCATCATTCATCATATCAACTAAAGTGGCATATCTCCTTTATCTTAACAACAAAGAAAAATCACTACTAAAAGAATCAACATAATGCAATTGAGAAGCTCCAAGAGGGGCTTTGACCTGATTTGGGATTGAATTATACACCTTCATGAACCTAGTAGAAAATTCTTGCACTGTTTCAACAACATCTATTTTCAAACTATTATACTATTTCAAGATATGTAATGGATTTTTCTTATCCTCCCATATTCTAAGAAAAATTGTTTCAAAACCTAGAAAATCAAGAATATTTCCTGTTGCAAGTCCCTTAAACCATTTATTGACTTCTCTAGCATAAATTTGTGCAAACAATCTCCTTTTAGCATCTTCATAGTTAACCTACTATAAATAAACAAAATCATTGAATTTGTCTAAATGTTGTTGTGATGTGATATCTCCTTCTTCATTATATGTTTTAATTCTTTCAGAATAATTCTGAGGTAAGTCATGTAGTTGAGCAGGGAGAACAACATGAGAAAAACTAGCAGCCATGACTCTGATAGGACTATGTCTTGGAGTTGAAACTTGACTTAAAATTGAAGCTTTTTGGGAACTGACACCAAGACTAATAGGAAATAAAGATTTAAACTTATTAATATCAAACATTGTCTTACTTAAATAATATTCTGACTTAGTTCTGACCAAAAACAATTTCAACTTTACAACAAAGGGAACACCTTCAATACTTTTACTTTAGACTTTGGCAAGGAAAACGTTCTTTCTAAGGAAACTGTATGTATTTCATATGATTTCTTCTCACTTTTTATAATGATTTTTTCAGGGTCGAAAGCAGCTTCTGGAGGATTTGGGTCTATATTCTTCCTTGTATGAATCTTCTTGGGAGCCAGGATTTCTAGTCGGGTCACCTTTTGTAACTGATCTTGAAAATGAAATCGCCAGGGTAAAATTATATAGTCGACTTATGTATGTGATTCTTTGTTTACCCTCAAGAATCATATCTTGAAAATTTGTAGTTATTTCCTAGGGAACATTTCACCTTTGATCCCGAGCAATGGTGCCAAAATATTGTCATTATGTAAATTATCTTGGTTGCAACAGAAAATTTTATAGGTAACCACAAACCTACTTTCAGACTAGAAGCTATCCTCATGTCAGTCTAGAGAGGGCTCTCTCCTAATAGTTCTTCAATTAATACAATGGATAGATTTTATGTGGATGAAAATTTTATGAAATAGTTGGTAGGGATGAGAGAAACATCCATTGGACATGGAGTTATAAGGGAAATCAATTCTAGGTTTTCAGAACTTGGTAGAAATATTTTAATATAAGAGGCCTGATTGCCAACTATTTCTAGACTTAAAATCTTAAAATATGAATCGATGAAAAATGAAACACTCAAAGCCACACAGTGCATCCAATCTTAAATGAATTATGTATAAACTTATCAGACTGAAAGTGAATATCTGAAATAAGATAGACACATAGCATAATAAAATGAATTCTACATCAAATATTTCTTACTCAAATGAAGAGGAACATATTTAATGTGATCCAGGTGGATATCATTGGCCACCCACCTATTCCAACTGGCTCATCTTGAGATGTTCTTCTATAATTATTTGTAATTGTAGGTTATACACTTATGGGGCTATATGAAGCCCTACATAGCTTCCAGGTGGATAATTGTGGCTTCCACCTAATCCAACTAGCTTATTTTGGAAGTTTTCATGTCATTACATCTGTCTATACTTCTAGGGCCATTTTGCGGCACTGAACAGTGTTTTGTTGTATTTCCACAGTCAAGATGTAGATAGAGTCAAATTTTGATAGAATAATGTGCAATTATCGAAAACACCTTTCCAACAAGCTATCACACGCCTAAAACAGAGGTCTTATGCAAAAGTTATGACCCCGGGAAGTTGAGGTACCAACTTACCCATCGGGGCCCACATAAATTTTGTTGTTTCATCTCCTAGGTTTAGGTTTTTGGATGTCTAGGGTTTTGGAATTCATGAGTAGTGTTAAAAATTCCTTTGGAGCCTCATTGTAATCATTCTTCTCAGATGGATGTGCATAGAAGCCTCATCTCTTCTTAGAGATAGCTACCACCATTCGAACAAGTTGTTTTCTGTTCTGCATTTTTACAATTTTAGCCTATTTTATTTATTCAATAGAAGTTATTGTTCACTGGATATATGTTGTTGTTCTTCGTATCTATGTTTTATTGTATTCAATTTGTTATTCATTTTGTTCCTCTCATAAAGTTGGATCGTAATGATAACAAATAAGAAACACATACACTAAGAATACTAGCTACAATAGCTAAACACATGAATCTCTGAGTAAATATCTCAAACACGTGTCTATAGACCTTCATTAATATCCAAGAAATGTTACAGTACCAACATTCTTTCTTACTCCAATCTCAAACCCCTCTGTTGTTGTTTTCATTACAATATATATAATTACACTTCATCTTGATTCCATGAAGTCGAAATAGTAATGGTTTCATATCCAAAAAGAAGTTACAAATCATAAACTGCTTACTTAACAAATTACCAACTAATTTGCCATGAATTCCTACAATTTAGGGTTTCAGTTGTTGACTAACTTATACACCCTAATACAATTATGTTACACATATTTAATGAAAAAGTGGTTCATTTTACAATCGTGATGTTGACATAGTGAACTCATCCTATATGGCGGGAAAATACTCGTGTATGTGTTGATTGGTGATTTCGTAGCAACCATAAAATTTGTTGCGAAATCTTTGTTTGAGCATTTTCACAGAAAAATTTGTTGCGAATCGTTTTTTTCACTTGTTTATGTTGAAAAATGCTTCAATCTTGATCCAAAACCTTGATATGAATTCAGAAAGAAAAAAACATGATTTATCTTGAGTGTCGTCAAACTATTCCACTACAACTTGAACCAGCAAGTCCAGATTCCTTTTTGCCATTTGTTCATTCCTTCGTCTATCCTTTGTCTTCAATGTCCTATTCTTCTTGTATTGATTTTTCATCTTTTTTTTGTAGGTTAAATATATATTGACCATTCTTTTGTTATTCTCCAATGCTTCTTCATAGATGTGAAAGTGTTCTCCTATCTTCTCTATCATTTGCCTATTTTCATCCCTCAATTTTACGATTTCACCCTAAGATTCCTTCAATTGTTTCTTTAATATTTTAGTTTTCATGTCTTCTTTTTTTGAAGTATATTGAACCTCAAACACTTCTTCAGCAACACACTGAATAGGTATCTGAGATTTGGTCTCTTAAACATGGATCTACTTCCTTTTTGATGATCTAGATACAAGCCTGCCAATATTTTCTTTGTCAACTACTTTTGGACTAAACATCACTTTTTTTCCTGGTGGAGGTTTGTCTTCTACAACATCCTTGGTTTCAGGATAGGGAAATGTTTCATTTGCATGAATTAGTTTCTTTGTTGTAGACCTGGTGAATGGTTTACTCGGTTTTTATAGTTTTGTTGTTTCAAGAGTGAAAAGGAGTTTTTTGCCTTTTAGCTTGTTCCTCTTACTATTATGGGTTTTATCAATATCTACAACTATCTCAACACCCTAAAATGGATTTTTACCCTTTTTCATGGATCCTTTGCTAAGAAAGGTTTTTGTTGCAATCTCAGGGATTTCAATCACAATAGGATGTTCTTTTTCATCTTCCTTTTTACTTTCCAAACTACTAGAATATTATTTAGTACTTGTGGAATATGTAATCCCCTTGGATGGTGAGGAACTAGTGGTTTCAGCAAAAAATCCCGATGCAAGAAAAAAAAGAATTGCATTCCAGGTTTTCTTTCTCAAGTTTGTCAAGTACTAATAGTTTAATGAGACTGAAATAGAACAGACTGGGCTCAACTTGATTAGATTTAGCTTGTACTTTATTATCCATTTTCCCCAAGATTCTACAAAGATAATATGGGAGATTTAGGGTTTTCTTACCTATAAAATTCACGATAAATATAATATCGTACATGTACACCTTGTTGAATTTACCATCACAAGAGAAGTATCTTTGTATTACTCTGAGCAATTGATCATGGTGTTCTAACATGTAGCTCCTAGGCACCCCTTTTGACAGGTTCTCATTTTGAAATTCTATTTTGAAATAGTCATTTTAGTAGGAGGAATTCATAGGTGTCCCCTTGAACCATCTCTCACCTTGCAAGGGCATCCCTGTTACTGAGGTAATTGAATATTCAGTGACTTGAATCTCCAGTGATCCAACCTTCAATTTGACCCCATCAACTTTTAGGGAAAATTGTTTATCTACCTCCATGTGTCCTACCTATAGATTTTGGAAGAATGTGAGGCATCCTACGGCTTGGAAAGATTCTCTGAAAATAGGATTTGAGTCCAGCAATTGCATACCCTAGGGTTTGAACCTCACTATCTCACCCCCCTTGAGTAGTTTTTCTTTTGCTTGTTTTTCTCCATGGATATTAGTAAAGAGTACTACGATGATGGTGGGTGAAAAGGTAATCAAAGATTCAAAAACATGCAAGGGAAGTCTGGTGTATTAGGGTTTATTTGAAAGATAGAGTTATAGGACTCTAGCAGTAGGGATATCATAGCAAATAAGATAGCACAGTTTTGATAGGAGATTAGGGTTTTAGCACCTGAGAAATTTGCAGCAACAAGTGAAGCTTCAAGGGTGTCCAATGATCATGTAGGATTTTAGAAATTAGCATCAGGTTTAGTCAATATAGTGATTTCACATCATATGGGAAATTTCGTAGCAAGTGCAATTTCAAAGCAACTGCAATTTCACAGCGAGTGTAGGAAATTTTGTAGCGACTGTCATAGTTTTGCAACAAATTATAAATTTGATGCTTTAAAAGAGGAAACTCCACATGACTATAAAAATTAATTTACAAGGAATGTACCAACTTTCATGACCTCATTCCCATGATTTCCTGACCTCTATGGATATATCTAAAGTGATTTTACATGATAGCTTAGTCGTTGCAAAAATCTAGGTGATTTTTCAGCGCATTTGAGCTAATTGGTTACACGTTTTGAAAAGGTACAAACTAGATTGGGAAATCTATGAAACGTGTTGGACAACTGAGAGGGGGGGTGAATCAACTGTTACTATGCTTAAAAAATTATGCCCATTTTAAACTCTTCACAGAACACTCAATGATGATCAAAATGATGTACAGAAGTAAGCAATAGAATATTAAACATCAATCACACACATGAAATATACAGAGATAGATATTTCCTGAGGAAACCCATAAAGGGAAAAACCTCTTAATCTTGATATGATAAGTAATCTTTATTTTCTTTACATTATCATTCTTATGAGCTCCAACTCCTCTTGAGGCTACAACCTCTGTTTTGCAAGCTGCAACTTGCTAAGAGCACCAACTCTCTGGTTTATCTATCACCCACTAGAAGGAAGCACCAACTCCCTAAGTGTTCCAGCACCAACTAGATGGAAGCACCAGCTTCTAGTCACACAGGCATCAACCTGTATAACAGAGAACAACAATTCTCCCTTGCACCACCCTGCCACCCTAGTTTTTCTGGATGCAACTAGATGGAAGATACAACTCCCTGTGTTCAAACACCCAATTGAAACTCCAAGGACACCAATCCTCCCTAGCACCTCCCTACCACCCTGAAATATAAATATTTTCTTTCTTCAATTTATTACATTGATACAACATTTATCTATGTCTTACCAGTCGCATCATTGTTCTGCTACACTGCTCTGCTCTTCATGAATCAGTGTCTCTCTGCTCTCCCAAATTACACTTTTTGTTCTCCTCTCTTTTATGCTCTGTGCACCATATCCATTCTATGCGCTATGCCTCTTTTGTGCATTTCAGATGTTGCACATAGTCTACTTCTACTTGCATAAATCCCTCTTAATAGCAGCCCGCATCTCTTCTTTGTTCTGCATTTTTATATTCTTTGTGCATCAAATGCCTCCTATGCGCAATGCCTCTGCATGATCTCCACTACATCTTATCCTTACAACTCTATGGCTAACTATTAGACTTCCTTCACTTCTATGTTGTGCATATCTTTCTCACATCGAGTCCTCTGCATGATCATCATACGAACTCTTCATCTTCTATGGCAGTTAGCTCCATGCGGTCATCATCACTGAGCTTATCCTAAGATTCTTTTCCTTCTCTAGTAGTGCGACTCTTCGTATTCTCTGTCACAGTCGAGCTTATCCTCTTTGTTGCAGTTATAGTCTTCGACACTTTTCCATCTGTCAATTGTCTCTATGACCAATCTTCATTCCACTGGGAGTTACCTCAAGACTCCTCAGCTCCTATGGCGATCACCCTACAGCTCCTCGAGTTCTCTGGCCGATTTTATCACTGCATTATGGTAGTTACATCCAGTCAACTATGGCTGCTTTGGCTTCTAATCCCCTTCCTTCATGTGACCTCTGGTTGTAACCTGGGGCCATGCACTAGGGTGCTTCACGATTTTGTGTTTCACAATCTTCTGTTGTGAGTTCCCTTGAATCTCCCAACTCATGAAATCCTAAATACTCCACATCAGATTAACGGTCCAGATCTTTCCCTTTGATCAATGGCTCAGATCAAATCACAATTTCGTATTTCGTGATTTCCTGTTGTAAGTTTCCTCAAATCTCTCAACTCGTGAAAATCCATGGTGGAGCCTAGTAATGCTAGCTCCTTATCTTTTCTTCCATTGATGTGACCACTGGTTGTGACCACAACCCTATTCAAAAAGGCATTTCATGATTTCCTCGATCTATGTTGTAAATTCTAGCGACGTGATAGTTCCTCCCTTAAACTTCATCAATGTGACCACCAACTGTGACAAGGGTCCAAGCAAGAGGGGTGCGTCGTGATTTCTCATATCACGAACTCCTACTATGAGTTGCCTTCGAAACTCCCAACTCGCGAAACTCTGAAATGATTCATATCATATCAATGGTCCATATCCTCGGTGATCCGATGGCTCAGATCATTTCACAACTTCGCATATCACGAGTTCCTACAACTCTCACTTTTGACTTCTCCAGCTCGTGATTCAGCGAAATGTTGATCTCTCACCACATGTCCTCTAGATCTAACGGATCAGATCATTTTGCGATTTCTCATATAGAAAGTTCCTACTACTCTCACCTTTGACTTCTCTAGCTCATGAGTCAATGAAAGATTGATCTCTCACCACGTGTCCTTTGGATCCAGCGGTTTAGATATTATCACAATTTTGTGTTTCGCGAAGTTGGAGGATGGCTATCGGCCATTATCCTCTTCACAATTATACTGGATTCGACGGTTGTTGGTCCTTGGCGCTCATATCCTACGGATCAAATATGTACTCCTCCTCTGCACTTCCTTTGGCCACTCGACTCTGATATAACGGACATCAGGTATTCGGGATTGGTGATCCAATGGCCATTGTCACTCCTCCTCATGAGCTTATGCATCCTCTTGACTTGGAAGAATTTCTAAATGTCATAGGTTCTGCAACCTTTGATCCTTTTGTGAGCCTTTATGTATGGGATCTCTTCAACACATCTTAGAACACTATCTCTCCTGAGATTCGGAAAAATATTCCCTCGGCCCTAGTGCACACTTAGGCTATGCATGCAAATCTACGTTATTCCTCCTAAGCTTCTCGAGATTTCTCTTCTGAGTCTCTGTTGTTGTTCTTTCCATGCACACTTTGCCTGTAAACCTGCCAACATTGTTTTTGTTCTTGCCATCAATGAAAATCACACTCTGCCTATAAACCTGCCAATATCGTTGTTGTTCTTTCCATCAATGACAAGCACACTATGCCTGTAAACATGCCAAAAATATCCCCCTTTGCCATTGATGGAAACCCTGAACGGATGCACTAATATTCCTAGACCTCCAACTATATCTTTCAGACCAGACTTTTTCTCCCCCTTTGACATCAATGTCAAAGAAAACATGTTCCCCCTGAGTTGTGGCAGTATTGTGCAAAGGTATCAGATATTCAAACAAAACATAATCCCCTGATAGGATGGACGCTCTTAGGTTGATAACTGGGTCACGCCCAACTTCTGGCGAAGATATTCAAAAGGTGTCTTATCTAGGGGTTTAGTAAAGATGTATGTGATTTGTTATGTGGAAGGAATGTAATTTAGCTAAACAACTTTGTTTGTAACCTACTCTTTTAGAAAATGATACTTTATTGGGATATGTTTCATCTTTGAATGGAGAACAGGATTCTTCGACACACTAATGGCACTGGCATTATCACAGTGAAGTGGAATTGGGTCAGTATAAGTTACCTTCAAATCTACAAGAGTTTGTAACATCCATAAAATCTGAGTGTAGCAAGTAGCAGCAACAATGTACTCTGTCTCTATAGTTGATAGTGATATAGATCCCTATTTTTTACTAATCCATGCTACTAATGAATCACCTAAGAATAATGCACCTCCACTAGTGCTCTTTCTCTGATCCAAACAATTTTCCCAATCAACATCTGAATATGCAGTTAATTGTAAGTTCTGATTTCTAGGATACCAAAGACCATAAGTCATTATACCCTTCAAATATTTGAAGATCCTCTTGACAGTTGCTAAATGAATTTTTTAGGGGCACACTGATAACGACCTACCATTCCAATAGCCTACATTATATCAGAACAGGATGTTGTGATGTACATAAGACTTCCTATCATTGATCAATATTTTCTTTGATCAACATCAAGTGAAATATCGTCTTTACTGAGCTTGCAACCATCCACCATAGTTGTGCCAAAAGGAGAGGAATATTCCATCTGAAACCTCTTTAATGCCTCTTTCAAATACTATTATTGAGATATAAATATCCCTACAGAACTCCGATTGATTCGTAAACCAATAAAATATGGCAGTTCTCCTATCATGGACATTTCAAATTTAGACTACATGGCAGAAGCAAACCATTGTACCAATGAAGCATTATTGCTTCCGAAGATGATGTCATCTACATAGACCAAAACAATGAGAAAATCATTACCCTATGTTTTGATATATAGGTTGTTGTCAATTGTTCCTCTCTTGAATCCTTTGTCTTGAAGATACTTATCCAGTCTGTAATACCAAGCATGAGGAGCTTGTTTCAACCCATATAATGCTTTCGTCAGCTTGCATACAAATTCAGGGTTATCTGACAGTTGGAAACCTTATGGTTGTTCCATATAGACTTCTTCTTTTAGATCTTCGTTTAGAAATGTTGACTTGACATCCATTTGATAGACTTTAAACTGTTTATGATAAGCATAGGAAAGAAACATTATAATAGCTTCTAATCTTGCTACAGGCGCAAATGTTTCATCAAAATCCAGTCCTTTTATTTGAGCATATCCTTTGCAGACCAATCTAGCCTTATTTCTTACAATATTTCCTTGCGCATTCATCTTATTTTTGTAGACTCATTTTGATCCTATTACATTTTTATCTATTGGCCTAGGAACGAGTTCCCAAGTGTCATTCTTTTCAATCTGGTCCAGTTCCTCATTCATTGATTTTAACCAATTTATATCTTTGTTGGCTTCATTAAAGTTCTTGGGTTCCACCATGGATATGAAGGCTATATGTGATTGCTCAGTGTTTTTGATTATCCTTCTCCTGGTTTGTACACCTTTGTCTCTCTCACCAATTATCTGACTTGCAGGATGATTCTTTTGAGTAATTCTGGAGGAAGAATTTGATGTTGTCTGTTGATTTAAGTCTGCCTGAGTATTTCCATATTCATCTGACTTAGATTCTTCTTGTTCTAATTCTTGGACCTGTTCATCTTCAACTTCACCTATATCCTCTATTATTGATTCAATATTGCTCACCACTCTTACTAGGACTCCTTCATCAACCTTTGAATTAATGTAATCAACTAATTTATGCAATATTTTATTAAAGCATCTGTATCCTTTATTGTTGGTAGCATATCCTAAGAAGATTCCTTCATCAGCCCTGTCATCATACTTAACAAGGTTTTCAATATTATTCTTTATGTAGCACTTAATCCCAAAGACTTTGAAGTGTTTGATTGAAGCAATTTTTCCATACCACATTTCATAAGGTGTCTTGTCACTATGTGGTCTGAGGTGGGATTTGTTAAGAATATGGATTGTTGTGTGTATTTCTTCTACCCAGTAAGTTTGACCAATGTTCTTCTCATTCATCATTGACTTGGCCATTTGCTGAATTGTTTTGTTTTGCCTCTCAACTACTCCATTTTGTTGTGGAGTTCCTGGGATTGTGTATTGTCTCTTGATCCCATGTTTGTCACAGAATTCCTTGAAATCACTTGACATAATTTCTCCTCCTTTGTCTGATCTTACTTTCGTTAACCTCTTGCATGTTTGATTCTTATTTAAATCCTTAAATATTTTAAATTTCTCAAATTCTTTAGCTTTTTCTTTGAGAAAAGCACCCCAAGTAAGTCTGGAGTAATTGTCAATGATCAGCATAAAGTAGTTTTCCTTCCTTGTGCCTTCCTGTCTTGATGGTCCACATAAATCCATATAAACTAATTGGAGTGGTTTCTCTGTTGATGTAGAGCTCTTGGGTTTTAACTGTGTCATGGTTAGCTTTCCTACTTGGCAGGGTTTACACACAAAATTTTGTGGTTTTGATATTCTTAGAAGGTCTTTTACTGCCTCAAGATTTTTTATCTTGATTAAGTGATCAAAGTTTAGATGTCCAAGTCTCTTATGCCATAACCAGATTTCATCATGTTTTCTTATATGACACTCTTATCTACCTTCTTTCAATACATATACAATAATATCCATCCTTATTCCTTTAGCCACCACTTGTCCTGAGTTTATGAACTTTATCTTGGAATCCTTGGAAGTGAACACCACTTCACATCCTCTGTCGCACATTTGACTTACACTGAGAAAATTATGTTTCAACCCATGTACAAGCAGAACATCCTAGGATTTTCCTTTATCATTACTCAAACTCACCATCCCTTTACCCTTGATTTTACCAAGAGTATCATTTCCAAAGGTTACATTTCCTGATTTTCTTTTACTTAGAGACATAAACTTACTTTTGTCTCTCATCATATGTTTGGAGCATAGACTATTAATATACCAGGGGTTCTTTTGTCTTTGAGATGACAACACTAATACACACTTGTCATTTTCTTTCTTCTTCCAAACCTTCAGGTTTTCCGCAGAGGGATTCAGATCTCATTAATAGTTCTGTAAGCAACAGTCTGCAGCTTTATGTCCATAATTATGGCAAGTGTAACATTCTGGTTCATTGAATAAAGGATCATAACAATTATTATTCTTAACCTGTGTCCTTTTCCCATCCATCACATGATTTACAGTCTGTGATTGTTTGTTACTTAGTTGTCTCACTCTTTGTTGTGGCAGATATCTATTCCTTGAGTGTTTTGATTGCTCATATCTAAATCTTAAAGAACAGTTTACAGCTTTGTGACCAAAATTAGAACATAAAAAACAATATCCGTAGAAAAAACCTTTGTACCTGGAAAATGACTGTCTTCTTTGAGTAGGTCAATTTCTTCCATGCTGATGATTTCCTTGTTCTACAAATTCAGTTTTGGTACTTTTTCTTTCACTCTTCCTTGGCAGTTGATTATCTTCCTCTGTTTATCCATGTTTGTTGTTGTCAATGAATGTATATTTGACAAACTTGATGGATTCTTTGTTGCTTGGTTGACTACAACTTGATCCTTCTTCATAACCCAAACCAATTTTCAAATTTGGATTCCTTTGCTGATTCGGAATGGTGGTTAATCCTTCTGAGGCTTTAATGCTTGGAAGATTTTGGAGATAGAATGATTTGAACTTCTCCATTTATTTTCTAGTTTTTACTACCTCTTCTTCCAAGGCTTCACATCCTGCCTTCCTCTTTGATAATTGTTGTTTCATAATTTCCTTTATTTTATTTGCCTCTTCTAACTCCACCTTTAGCAGGGCAAAGTCTTCATTAGATTTTTTAGCATTCTTTTCAACCTACATCAACAATTGTTTTTGTTTTCTCTTCTCGAGTCTGAGTCTGACAATATCTTCTAAGGCATTGATTAGTTCACCTTCCATATCAACCGCATCTTCTTCATCATTAACATCACTTCATATGTTTTGATTATCATAATCCTCTTTGGCCATAAGCACAAATTCATTAACCTTATATTCACAGGAAGAGTCACTATTTGTGTCTTATGAAGAGTCATCATTGTTTACACATAAACTTTTCTTTTTACCAAATCTCCTGGGTTTGTACTTATTTTCACCTTCAAAATTTT
Organism: Picea engelmannii; assembly: GCA_009831015.1. Classification (NCBI taxonomy): domain Eukaryota; kingdom Viridiplantae; phylum Streptophyta; class Pinopsida; order Pinales; family Pinaceae; genus Picea; species Picea engelmannii. Next base: position 241,510 of record ML811252.1, on the reverse strand, counting down.
GATCCTACTTCTTGTGTGTACACTTAGATGCAAATTGACCTATCTTTCCACCGTTAAAACACTTGAAGGGCAACTTGCCTTGATACTTGCCTAGTCCTTTCTTTAGTCTTCTCACAAATTTTTCTTCAATTTCATCAGGCTCATATTCCTCATTCTTATCTGCTTTAAATGAAGATTCTCTAGTGTTGAATTTATCTGTACCTATCGTCACTTCATATGCAGTCAACGTTCCTAGAATTTGATCAAAATCCAAAGCTTTTAGATCATTAGGTTCTTCTATAGCAGAGACCTTTGGGTTGAACCTATCTGGCAAAGATCTTGAAATCGTCTAGACTAAAACTACGTCTTCAATCTTCTCACCAAGACTCTTCATGGCATTCACTAGTTCTTCAACTCTCAGAAAGTACTTCCCAATTGCTTCATCCTCTTTCATCTTTGGTTGTTCAAACTATAATCTATAGGTTTGAAGCTTGGCATCCTTTACCTTATCATTACCTTCATAACTTCTACTAAGTTTGTCCCACATTTCTTTGGTAGTTTCTAAGTGCATAAGTTTTACAAATTCTACTTCTGCAAGCCCACTCAAAATAACATTCATAGCCTTAGCGTTGAAGATGAATTATATCTTCTCATCCTTATTAGCTAGTACCACTGGCTTTACATAATCAGTCTCTACCACATCCCAAACATCTACACCTAAAGCCATTATGTAGTTTCTCATCCTAACTTTCCAGAAGGAAAAGTTTGTTCCATAGAACAGAGGGGCCTTATTGGTTGAAGTTCCTTCATGGCTTGACATGTTTAAGCTTACTGATCTACCTTTAAATAAAAGGAACCAGATATGATACCAATTGTTGGACAACTAAGAGGGGGGGTGAATTAGTTGTTACTGTGATTAAACAATTATGCCAATTTTAAACTCTTCACAGAACACTCAATGATGATCACAATGATGTAGAGAAGTAAGCAATAGAATATTAAACATCAATCGCACACACAAAATATACAGAGACAGATATTTCCTGAGGAAACACATAAAGGGAAAAACATATTCTTCTTGATATGATAAGTAATCTGTATTTTCTTTACATTATCATTCTTATGAGCTCCAACTCCTCTTGAGGATACAACCTCTGTTTTTCAAGCTGCAACTTGCTGAGAGCACGAACTCTCTGGTTTTTCTAGCACCCACTAGAAGGAAGAACTAACTCCCTGGTTTCTCTATCACCCACTAGAAGGAAGCACCAACTCCCTAAGTGTTCCAACACCAATTTCTAGTCACACACGCACCAACTTGTATAACAGAGAACAACAGTTCTCCCTTGCACCACCCTGCCACCCTGGTTTTTCTGGCTGCAACCAGATGGAAGCTACAACTCCCTATGTTCAAGCACCCACTTGAAACTCTGAGGACACCAGTCCTCCCTAGCACCTCTCTAACACCCTAAAATATAAATCTTTGCTTTCTTGAATTTATTACAGTGAGACAACATTTATCTATGGCTTACCAGTCTCATCATTGTTCTGCTACACTACTTTGCTCTGCCTGCATCAGTGTCTCTCTGCTCACCCAACTTACGCTTTATGTTCTCCTCTCTTTTATGCTTTGTGCACCATCTCCATTCTATGCACTATGCCTCTTCTGTGCATTTCATCTACTGCACACATACTATTTCTACTCTCATAAATCCCTCTCAACACCAACCCATACCTCTTCTCTATTTTGTTTTTTTATATTCTCTATGCATCAAATGCCTCCTCTGCGCAATGCCTCTGCATGATCTTCACTACATATCTTCCTTGCAAATCTATGGCTAACTAGAAGACTTCTTTCACTTCTCTGTTATGCATCTCTTTCTCACGTCGATTCCTCTGCGTGATCATCATACAAAATCTTCATTTTCTCTGGCCGTTATCTCCATGCATTCATCATCACTAGGCTTATCCTGAGATTCGCTTCCTTCTATGGTAGTGTGACTCTTCGTCTTCTATATCACAGTCGAGCTTATCCTCTCTATTGTAGTTATAGTCTTCGACACTTTTCCATCTGTTAATTGTCTCTATGATCAGTCTTCATTCCACTAGCAGTTACCTCAAGACGCTTCATCTCCTCTGGCGATCACCCTGTAGCTCCTCGAGTTCTCTGGCCAATTTCATCACTGCATTCTGGCATTTACGGCCAGTCAACTATGGCTTCTTTGGCTTCTAATCCCCTTCCTTCATGTGACTTATGGCTATGACATGGGGCCATGGACTAGGGAGCTTCGCGATTTCGTGTTTCATGATCTTTTGCTGTGAGTTCCCTTGAATCTCCCAACTCATGAAATCCGAAATACTCCACATCAAATTAATGATCAAGATCTTTCCCTTTGATCGAAAACTACGATCAAATCGCAATTTCGCATTTTGCGATTTCCTTCTGTGAGTTTCCTCGAATCTCTCAACTCATGAAACTCTGAGGTGGAGCCTAGCAACGCTAGCTCCTTCCCTTTTCTTCCACTGATGTGACCATTGGTTGTGACCACAACCCTATTCGAAAAGGAATTTCACGATTTCGGAAATCTTGGTTGTAAAGCCTAGTGACGTGCTAGCTCCTCCCTTAACCTTCATCAATGTGACCACCATGTATGACCAGGGGCCAAGCAATAGGGGTGCGTCGCGATTTGGCATATCGTGAACTCCTGCTATGAGTTTCCTTTGAAACTCCCAACTCATGAAACTCTGAAATGCTTCATATCATATCAATGGTCCATATCCTCGGTGATCCGATCACTTAGATCATTTAGCGACTTCGCATATCGCAAGTTCCCACAACTCACACCTTTGACATCTCCAACTCATGAGTCAGCGAAATGCTGATCTCTTGCCACGTGTCCTCTGGATCCAATGACTCATATCATTTCATGATTTCACATATCGCGAGTTCCTACTGCTCTCACCTTTGACTTCTCCAGATCTTGAGTCAACAAAATGATGATCTCTTGCCACGTGTCCTCTGGATTCAACGGTTCAGATATTATCGTGATTTCGCATTTCACGGAGTTGGAGGATGGCACTCGGCCATTATCCTCTTCGCAGTTATACTAGATCCGATGAATTTTGGTCCTCGGTGCTCATATCCTACAGATCAGATCTGTACTCCTCCTCTACGCTTCCTCTGGTCACTGGAATCTGATCTAACGGACATCGGGTACTCGAGATTGATGATCCAACGAAAACTGTCGCTCCTCCTCCTGAGCTTATGCATCCTCTCGACTTGGAAGAATTTCCAATTGTCAAAGGTTCTGAAACCTTTGATCCTTTTGTGAGCCTTGATGTATGGGATCTCGTCAGTGCATCTTAGAATTCTATCTCTCCTGAGATTTGACAAAATTTTCCCTCGGCCCTGACGCACACTTGCGCTATGCATGAAACTCAACGTTATTCCTCATGATCTTCTCGAGATTTCTCTTTTGAGTCTTCATTGTTGTTATTTCCATGCACACTCTATCTATAAACTTGCCAACATTGTTGTTGTTCTTGTCATCAATGACAAGCACACTCTTCCAGTAAACCTACCAACATCATTGTTGTTCTTGCCATCAATGAAAAGCACACTTTGCCTGTAAACATGCCACAAAACTTTTAGTACACATGAAAAATTGCTAACATGACCTTATTAAGACATGGTGTAATGATTTTAGGACTCACCCTCTCAAATGATGAAAAAGGATCACTTAACAAACTGAATTGACCTCGGGACAAGATTGACCACTTTAACTATGACTTGGAATGAAACTTTAACTCCCTAGACATGACTCTATAAAAAGAAAACTTGACTCATAACTAAATGAACTCAAAATCAATGTCATGGGACACTGATCTTAGGACCTTGACACATGTTTTTTGAGAAGCCAATACATGACCACAAGACTTAATCATCAAAATCAATTGTTTTGACTTTGTAAATTAATACTCCCTAACAAGTTGGACTTTGCATTATCCAAGATCCTAACAAAATCATTATATAAGTTGCAGATGAGCGTAGCACAAGAGTTTCAATAAAAATCCAAGACATATGCAACATACTTGGAGACATCCAAGAAAGAGAAGGAGATGTTGGAGACATCCCTCAAAGAAGTCTATTGAACATAAAAATTGGAGCAAAGACTTGAGGAAGTCTTTCAAACAATCCCAGACAATGCACTAGCAGGAGAACTCAACAAAGAAGAGAATATAATGAGGATAGAGCAGACAATGGACTGATATAAGAAGGATATAATAGATTTGGTTGGGAATATAACACCAACCACCCCGCCAAAGGTCAAATAAAAAAGGGAACAATAAGAAACAAAACAAGAATATATCCTTGCAATGGAAGTAAATGAAATAAAATTACTTTATGAAAGGATTGCGCATATATGGAAAATCCTAGCAAAGGATGAAGGTATCCGACAGTTGATTCAGAAAGAAGAAAATTTGAATGCCACAGTCTAGGATTTGAATCATATAAAAAATACAATGAGAATTTCAGACAAGCTCAAAAGCCCGCAGGAGATGAAGAACTTGCAACAAGAGGTAAGGGTTGTGCAAGAGGAGAAGCAAGCAAGACAAGCTCAGTTAGAGCCACTCCAGGAGAAAGTTGAAAAGATGATAGAAGAGATGGAGATAGAAAAAGGAAGGCTGGAACAGATGCATTCAGAGAGTATGAAAGTGATAGAAGAGCATATAATAGTGCAGGTAGTAGAGAACCTGACATACAAGAGTGCACAGGAAAAGACATAGGTCGATACACTGACAAAGAAGTTCTAGGAGTTGGAGAGATCTATACAGGAGGCACATAATGCCTGAGTGTCTCGGGACAATCCATAGGTTAGAGTTGGGATCCTATTGTAGCAGGAAATTTTTGGATTCAACAGAGAAAACAAGGAAACTAGATGGACCAAAGGAAGTAGCGCAGCCAGAAAATGAGGAGAAAGCAACGCGGAGAAGGAAAAAGGAAGTAGCATGTCAGGAATTAAGGAAGATCAGTGAAATGAAGAGTTGGATCGAGGACCAATCGTGCGAAAGATAGTTATAAATTGGACAAGTGGAGTCCACTTAAATTAAGATTTTGACTTATAATGTAAGGGTTTTTACCCATTTTGTAGTATAAATATGATGTATGAGGTATATAGGAGGGACAAAAATCTTAGATCCTAGAACTCATATGCGAAGAGCCTATTTTGGAGAACCTTTTTGAGTCTTGAGTCTTTGATATGTTCATTTTTGGTTTTATTGCTGAGGATATAATGGAGACTTATGGAGTATAATTGAGGGTTAGGTCACAAGCTGTGAAGCTTGGTGTGACATCGATCAGCCTCACCATTCATACCTTATAATGTAATGCATGCAACACATAACCTATTTTGATGAAGAATAATAATAAGAAGCAAAAGATCTTTGTGGACGTAGCATAGGGGGGGGTGAACCACAGTAGAAATGGTGTATTTATGTGTTCCGTATTCATTTATATGCTTAATGATGAATGAATGGTTAGATGAATGCATTTGTTAGGGCTTATTTACATCGCGCACTAGAATAATCATGCAAAATGAATGTTACTGAATGGATAAAATAGTAGATGTAATGAATTCTATGGTAGAATCCATGTTAAATTATCAGTATAAGTAAAAATAACATCCCTAATCCCTTCCATGATTGTAGACATATGCATCCTCCAATCACCCATAGGCCATCTCAGGTGAGACAGTGTTGTGCACTCTGTTCATGGTGTAGCCTTCTGGTTTACTAGAAGGGTCGATGCTGAAAATGTTTTTGTTGGAGAACTAAGGTAGAACCCGGGTCAACCCATACATCCAACAATATTCACAACCATATGACCAAATCTAATGTTGATCCATCTGTATTTTATTCTGCTTAAGGTGATTGTAAAATAGTTGAAATAAATGTTGTATGTAGGCTAATTATTGGCACCGATCATTGCTTATGTAGAAGTGATACTCCTTCAATATAACTCTGTTTTCTTCGTTACTATCGGGCCCATGCCTATATGCGATGTGGACCATTATGATGACCTGCTCTAATTGATAATATTGGCTTTGAATCTTATTTTTCGGTTGAAGGGTGTAGTTCTCAGAAAAATCAACAATTGATAAGACAATACCAATGGGAGATGTATCTCTACATATTCTAAAATGCTCGTCCTGAAATCGAGCCACATGGACATGTTGAACATATTCTCATGTATTTTCAATGCATTCCTTCATGAATTTGCATACTCGTACCTGGGTAGTCACCAATTGTAACGTTTTTCTTTCTTGCCCTCCATCAATATCATATGCAACATATTTAAAGCTTTGCAAGGAAACCTCCTTCCTCCCCAATTCATACTCATCACTTACATGGATGCACTTTCTTAGTAATGTCATTCCACTGCACCTGGGACATGTCCCATATAAGCAATATTTTTGATAAAATGTACATCCCTCTGCCTGTACACAAGTTACTATGAATAAAGTCTCTAGATGACAATGACAGAAATATAATTGAGCATTCCTTCTACAAATCATGCATTAGTCTCTTAACTACTCCAACTAACTTCATGTCAAAATGAGGTAGCCTACCAATGAAGACCCACAAATCTATTGGACCACCTATGTCGAGGTTATTTCACCTATGAGAATACTTTCTAAGGGTTTTTATATTTCATTTCATGAGATGAGAGGTTTGTTGTAGAAAACAATATTTTCTTGAGATCTTGTTAACAATTGATTATGACAAGACATGTTGGACTACATTGTGGTCTTTAGAACGTTATTTCTTACCAATTATTTGAAAATCATCTACAAGGTTTCTAACAATATGATGACTTATTTCTAAAATTTTTACTGTTTTAATGCCTAAAATTTTCTTAACAGTAGTCAAACTTCTAGATTTTAACAAAGACAAAAATAATTGACATTTAGCAGCATCGGATTTTGGTTTAAATTATTCTTTAATGGTTTTATAAGAATGATAATGAATAGTATGGTTAGGTAACTTACCTTCAAGAGATGCTAGACCAATTCCATCCACCTGAATGTCTTTAGGAGTTCTTCTTCACACACTTCTCAATCTACGTAGGGACGATGAACCCCTATTTTGCACACTTGACCTCCCTGTTATGCAGTTAACAATGTTGCATTTCTTTCCCCTTAAATCACTTGCGGATCAATTATGGGAGGAGAGTGGACATGGTATTGAGTAGTTTCTGGAATGTCTAACTATCCTACAATAGGTTTCACCACAAGAACTTCTTCACCACAACGTTGTACACCAGTTGCCTCTCTAATTTCATCCATTGTATAATCATATCCAATTAAATCCTCCATCATATGGTAATCCACACCAATGTTTCTTGATGATATACTACATGGATTGGTCTCTATTAAACTCACATGCTTTTCTTCTGGTGATGGAGGTGTTACACATTATTTTCGTCATCCCTATGACCATTAATGATGTAAACCTATCTATTTCCTTCAGAGGGGTCAGTGGCCTGAGTTCCTAAAGAAAGAAGGGAGGAGAACTTTTCCTGAGAAAAGAAGTTGCATTCTCCTTTGTAAAAACCCTATTAAAGAGGATGTTCACAGGTTGCTATATAGGTAGGGTGCGAGAATGTATGATTCTCGTAGGCTGCACCATAGTCGGGTTGCGAGAGGTTCGCAGGTTGCTCTATAAGTAGGGTGTGAGAATTCTCATACGTGGGAAAAACGAGCATCTTCTCGATGCTTCTAGAAGGAGAAACTTCCATGGTGAGGTGGCATATGAATGGTTTGGATCTGAATGATTTCTGGTCTCTGAGTCTGTGGGAGATCCATCTAGACTCTCTGGATCTGAAAGTTCACTTAGACTCTTTGTCCTTTTTCCAAATTCCTTTTGATTACAAACATTCCCACACTTCACCTGTATACAGCCTGCGAAAACCTGTGATTTTCGCACCTCACTGTTTAAACCAGTGTGACATGTTCGCACCCTACCCATTGCTAGCCTATGAAAACTATTGATTTTTTCACTGTAATATACAGCTGGCTTGCAAACTTGTTTGTAAATTTTTTTGGATTAGGTCTTGTTATCTTTTGATACCCAGTTTTTCTTTGATCAGCTACATTGAACTTTTGGAGCCTATGTTGATCTATTTACAGTCTGCTTGACATTATTTGAGTTGATTTTAGCCATCTTTCCTTTGTTTGGTTTTGAAGGATTAGTCTCTTGCTTTGAGTGTATTTCAATTACAAAGCGTGTGTTTTCTTTAGAATTGTTTAGGGAAAGATCATATTTCTCCTGAATAGTTCGCTTTAAAAGAAATCTTTTAGTTTGGGTTTCTTTGTTTTAAGAAATTTCATTATTTAT
>ML811252.1:194952-207456 GCA_009831015.1 Picea engelmannii | reverse complement strand
TACATGTGCACACATATTAAAACATATATATTATATATTATATATATATGTTTTAATATGTGTACTATATAGTCCCCGAGGTGTAGGATAGTCGGTGATGGAGTGTGTTGTTAAGCCACTCCGTGATGTTAAAGTCAATGGTTCGAAACCTGCGGGGACAAAAAAAATCCAACCATGTTAAAGGTTGGTGTGGCTCAGGGCGGGTACGATCCCCGGATGATTTTGACGGCTTAGATGCCCCTGAGTCGCGGTTTCTCAAGCGACAGGTTAATCGCGTAGCCAACAGGTCCCACACAAATTAACGAACAAAAAAATATGTGTACTATATACAATATATCTAATATATGTTTTAATATGTGTGTCATCATTGCATCAATTCTTAGCGGGTGATGCAGGAGCATCTCTCCATGCAGCCAGCCAGCCAGCCAGCCACGTCAGCGCGCACACATTCAAAGGCTAAAGAGAGGCGTAGCCTCATTTTGAATTTGAAATTCAATGTAAATGAATGTCTTAGGCTGTTGATCCAAGGAAGCCATGCCTTTGTGCAGGCTGTAGATAAGATAGGCATTTATTGTAGATCGGCTGAGATTTAGTTCTGGATTGCAGACTAGACAGTCATTGATTGTAATTTAATTTGAGTAGGTGAACCTGGAGGGAAGCGCTAAGAGCCCTCAGGTAAAAGAGATTTTCAGATCTCACTTGGAATTAGATAGCTGGTTGTAAGAGAAGAATCGAGAGAGCTCGGGAACACCATTGTAAAGATACAGGCATTTTCGCCATTTATAATACAAACAACAGTTTTTCCTGCATGTCGTTCTGTGTTATGTGGATATCTATATGTGTTCCTTTTATTCTGTAAATGTATGTTGTGGTTGTATGTTTGCAGAGAGTTGTGTTTGATTTCAGGATTGAGAGTCTTTGAGGCTTCATGCCAGGAGGGTATGACAGAATGTTGAGGTTCTGAGAGCCGTGCACTGAGAATGCACTTCTAAAATCTGAGGAGTCAGACAAAGACATGTTGAGGCACAGAGACTGAATTTAACAATTCAGGAAAGAGACACAGTCGCAGACAGAACTTTGTTGTAAGTTCTGTAAGAACTCTGCCAAGTGGGCATTGAGCACACGCATGGGATGCGTTGGAGAAGAACCCCATTGTGAGTTCAGAAAGACCAGAATCACTGAGGATTCTGAGAATCTCTTCCAGAAGGGCATCGAGCGAGTGCATAGGTTGCATGGAAGAAACCCAGGACTGTTGAGCGTTCTGAGGAAAGAGACTCCACCAGGAGGGCGTTGAGTAAGTGTGCAGGCAGGCACAGGAGGAAAGAACTCTTGGAGTTCTGAAGCAGAAAGAAGAGTCCACCGAGGGACCTGTATTGGGTTGCTGAATACCCAGAAAGACTCAGCAAGGAGGTTTCTTGAGTAGGAAGCAAGGAAGGCGTCGATATTCTCCATCTGAGGGAGAAGAAGGACAAAATTCCCCAAGGGGTCTGAGTGTTCATGGAATCTCAAGACAGATAGTTCTTTGCGTGCGAAGACTCTACAGGAGTGCAGGAGTCAAAGAACCCCGTGAGGATTCAAAGGGCAGAAGCTCAGGAAGGATAGCGTTTTCATACGCACTGGCGACACTCAAGTCGAGGAGTTCGCAGGGAAGAAAGGAAGCAAAGGTTGAAGTCTTTGGGAGCGTAGAATTCTTACAAGTCTGGGAAGAAAGCTTAGACGCTCAGGAGGGAGCAACAGGAAAAGCCGGATCAGGTGAAGAAAGAAGATCTGGACCGTTGAACAGTTACATCCAGGAGGAGCTCAGAAGGAGCCTATAGAAAGAGGGGACCGACAGCCGTCGAATCTCGTGAAGAAATCCTGTCATCCGTTGGATCGGGAGAAGTAGCGCATGGTTTAGTCTCAGGAGGTTAACCCTCAGGAGGAGCACAGAGAGGAAGAGCAAATCTGAGCCGTCATATCAGAAGGGGAAATCCCGTCATCCGTTGGATTGGCGGAAGCTCCACGAGGGATAGAAGTCGAGATTTTGGCCATCAGGAAATCGGAGTTCTCGAGGTCATGAGAACCGGGGTCTCGAAAGTCTCGAAATCCCGAAGATCAAATCTAAGCCATCCGGTTGGAGAGGGACACGTGTCATGAGATCATCCATTCCGGAGATCCAGGGAACTAGGCATCGGGACCACTCAAGTCTCAAAACAGCGATAATATTTGGACCGTCCTTCGGAGGGACAGGTGTCAGAGATCAAGCGCCATCGGCGTTTGACACATTGGGAAATCAGGGTTCCTGAGGAAAAGAGAAACGGGACAGGAGAAGTCTCGAAATCCTGACGTAATCGGGATTGTCCATTTGAGGGACGCGTGGAAATCATCTAGTGCCATCGAGGAGAACCGACAGGGAGGTTTCCCATCGGCAAATCAGCGATCGGGGAATCGTGAGTCCAGAGGACAAGGCGTCGGGACATCGAAAGTCTCAAAACCCTGAGGAGGAAGCTAAGTCGTCCATCTGTAGGGACAGGTGGCCAAAGATCAGGCGTCGTCGGCATTTTGTTCATCGGGAAATCGGGGATTCCGCTGATGAGTGTTTTGTGCATTTCTGAATCGCGATCCGTGAAACCCCGATGAGTGGGGGATAGCTATCAGCATAGCAGCAGAGGACGGTGGCGTAGTTGAGGCCAGTTGTTAACGATCTGGAGGAGCATTGGGAATCAGCATATCACGAGTCCCGTGGGTGTGTGCACTGAGGCATCGCAAACCCCGAAACCCCGACAGGACCATATGACTGCGGTCTTATGATATGTGGTCGTGTGGACCAAGGGCCATATTCAGAGGAGCTTAGGACGAGAAAGGAGCTCGTCGGTGACCGAGGAATCAAGAGAGAAGGAACTCTCAACCGAGTAAAGTGCGAAACCCCAAACCTCGATGATGATTTGGGGATAACCACGGTCAAGTGTTGAAGGCCGAGGAGGGTAAAGGAGGGCCTATGGATCAGGTAATTGAATAGGGATTCCACTCAGGGATCCAAAGAGCCGCTTCAACTTAGGAGGAAGGGGATTCGAAAACGATTCTGCGAGCAAGAGGTCAGGTGAAGAGACCCTGCGGGGTGATGGAGTAGCCTGAGGCGCCTGCAATTAGGTGGTATCAGAGCAGGATTTCATCTGTATATTGCAGGCGAAGGAAGAAGACAGAGTTGTTGAGGACTCTGTAATGATTGTTTGCAAGTGAGAAGCAATCAAGGAGACAGTCAATAGGACTGTGAGAGAATGAAGCTAGAGCACTCAGGGATGCGGAGTGATAGTAGAAGATCTGTCAAGGAGGCAGATAAACGCAACAAGATGGCTACTGAACACCATAAGCAAGTTGAACAAAAAAATCCAGAGCTGATGAGCGCAGCAGAAATGGATAAAGAGCTCGCTGACATAAAACGAGAGATGGAGGAGCTCAAAATGAAGATGCGGCAAGATAAAAAGTCGAGATGGGTGCACGAGTGGCCCATGAAGATTCCAAAGGTGAGATGGCCAGTCAGGGAGCTGATGGTCAAAAGACAGCAGAGGCTGTTGAGAAAATGGTTGCGGTATGTTGAAAACCTCAAGGTCACGAAGGAAGAAGAAATGGTTTACAGTCACAGCTGGAGATGATACAACAGCAGAAGAACAGTCACAGCTGGAGATGACTGTCAAAGAATAAGAGTTGGAGCAGACTTTGGGAGCTTCCCAAGTAGATTAAGAAAATGAGCATTCGGTGGAATGTCTCGACACATTCAGTGAGGAAGCTGAGAGCATTGTAGCATTAGAGATGACAGCAGAAGAAGAAGCAGAAGGGAAGGAAGAGAGTGAGCATTCCAAGGAATGGCTCAAAGCCTGCAGCAATGAAGATGAAGAGACTGCAACATGGGAGTTTGCAGTAGGAGCAAAAGAGGAAAATGAGCATTCCGAGGAGTGGCTCGATATTTTCAGCCGAGAAACTGAAAACACTGCAGCACGAGAGCTTACAGCAGCAAATGAAGAAGACACGGACAACATATGTTTTGTTGATCTGTGGGAACAGATTGAATCCCTGGAAGAGAGGGTAAAAATGTAGGGCATGCACATCCAACAGGTGAATTTGGAACTGGATGAAGGAGGTATGGGGGATCATAACGATCTTCCCTATGACCAAAAATTTTTGCAGCTGAGGATATTGTATGAGAAAAACCAGCCACTGGAGCAACTGGATAAAGCGATCGAAGAGATCATGGAGCTGATGATCTGATCAGCAGAAACTGCCAGTGAGGAGCAACTGAGCAGAAGGAAAGAAGCAATAGCAGCAACAGCGCAGCGGAAGCAACACCAGAAGAATGGAGCATATGGGAAGCTCCAAAGACTTATTTGGGATCCAGGAGGATTTCCAAACAGCTCAGAGGGGAGGCTCATGAGTAGGAGCTCATGATTTTTGCAGCTGTGGAGTATGATGCAGGAGCATCTCTCCATGCATCCAGCTAGCCACGTCAACGCGCACGCATTCAAAGGCTGAAGAGAGGCGTAGCCTAATTTTGAATTTGAAATTCAATGTAAATTAATGTCTTAGGCTGTTGAGCCAAGGAAGCCATGCCTTTGCACAGGCTATAGATAAGATAGGCATTTATTGTAGATCGGTTGAGATCTAGTTCTGGATAGAAGACTAGACAGTCATTGATTGTAATTTAATTTGAGTAGGTGAAACTGGAGGGAAGCGCTAAGAGCCCTCAGGTAAAAGAGATTTTCAGATCTCACTTGGAATTAGATAGCTAGTTGTAAGAGAAGAGCCAAGAGAGCTCAAGAACACCATTGTAAATATACAGGCATTTTCGCCATTTATAATACAAACAACAGTTTTTCCTGCATGTCGTTCTGTGTTATGTGGATATCTATATGTGTTCCTTTTATTCTGTAAATGTATGTTGTGGTTGTATGTTTGCAGAGAGTTGTGTTTGATTTCAGGATTGAGAGTCATTGAGGCTTCATGCCAGTAGGGTATGACAGAACATTGAGGTTCTGAGAGCCGTGCACTGAGAATGCACTTCTGAACTCTGAGGAGTCAGACAAAGACGTGTTGAGGCACAGAGACTGAAGTCAACAATTCTGGAAAGAGACCTGTGAGGTTGTTGAACACCCCAGGAGGTAAGGCTTGGTAGCTGAGACACAGTCGCAGACAGAACTTTGTTGTAAGTTCTGTAAGAACTTTGCCAAGTGGGCATTGAGCACATGCACGGGCTGCGTTGGAGAAGAACCCCATTGTGAGTTCAGAAAGACCAGAATCGTTGAGGATTTTAAGAAGCTCTGCCAGAAGGGCATCGAGCGAGTGCATAGGTTTCACGGAAGAAAGCCAGGACTGCTGAGAATTCTGAGGAAAGAGACTCCGCTAGGAGGGCATTGAGTAAGTGTACAGGCAGGCACAGGAGGAAAGAACTCTTGGAGTTCTGAAGCAGAAAGAAAAGTCCACCGAGGGACCTGTATTGGGTTGTTGAATACCCAGAAAGACTCAGCAAGGAGGTTTCTTGAGTAGGAAGCCAGGAAGGCTTCGATATTCTCCATCTGAGGGAGAAGAAGGACCAAATTCCCCAGGGGGTCTGAGTGTTCATGGAAGCTCAGGACAGATAGCGCTTTGTGCGCGAAGACTCTGCAGGAGTGCAGGAGTCAAGGAACCCCATGAGGATTCAAAGGGAAAAATCTCATGAAGGATAGCGTTTCCATACGCACAGGCGAGACTTAAGTTGAGGAGTTCGCGGGGAAGCAAGGAAGCAAAGGTCAAAGTCTTTGGGAGCGTAGAATTCTTCCAAGTCTGGGAAGAAATATTAGATGCTCAGGAGGGAGCAACAGGAACTGCCGAATCAGGCAGAGAAAGCAGATCTGGACCGTTGAATAGTTACGTCCAGGAGGAGATCAGAAGGAGCCTATAGAAAGAGGGGACCGACAGCCATCGGATATCGTGAAGAAATCCCATCATCCGTTGGATCGGGAGAAGTAGCGCACGGTTTAGTCTCAGGAGGTTAAGCCTCAGGAGGAGCACAGAGAGGAAGAGCAGATCTGAGCCATTAGATCAGAAGGGGAAATCCTGTCAGCCGTTGGATTGGCGGAAGCTGCACGAGGGATAGTAGTTGAGATTTTGGCCATCGGGAAATCGGAGTTCTCGAGGTCATGAGAATCGGGGTCTCGAAAGTCTCAAAATCTTGAAGAGAAAATCTAAGCCGTCCATTTGGAGAGGGACACGTGTCACAAGATCATCCATTCCGGAGATCCGAGGCACCAGGCATCGGGACCACTCAAGTCTCGAAACAGCAATAAGATCTGGACCGTCCTTCGGAGGGACAGGTGTCAGAGATCAAGCGCCATCGGCGTTTGACACATCGGGAAATCAGGGTTCCCGAGGACAATAGAAACAGGATAGGAGAAGTCTCGAAATCCTGACGTAATCGAGATCGTCCATTTGAGGGACGCGTGGCAATCATCTAGCGCCATCGAGGAGAACCGACAGAGAGGTTGCCCATCGAAAAATCGGCGATTGGGGAATCGCGAGTCCAGAGGACAAGGCGTCGGGACATCGAAAGTCTCGAAACCCCGAGGAGGAAGCTGAGTCATCCATTTACAGGGACAGGTGGCCAAATATCAGGCATCGTCGGCATTTTGTTCATCGGGAAATCGGGGATTCTGGTGACGAGTGTTTTGTGCATTTCTGAATCGCGATCCGTGAAACCCCGATGAGTGGGGGGAAACTATCAGCACAACTGCGAAGGACAGTGGCATAGTGGAGGCCAGCTGTCAACGATCTAGAGGTGCATCGGGAATCAGCATATCGCGAGTCCTGTGGGTGTGTGCACTGAGGCATCAGAAACCCCAAAACCTCGATAGGAGCATATGACTGCGGTCTTATGATATGTGGTCATGTGGACCAAAGGGCATAGTCAGAGGAGATTAGGACGAGAAAGGAGCTCGTCGGCGATCAGGGAATCAAGAGAGAAGGAAAGATCGACCGAGTAAAGTGCGAAACCCTGAACCCCGATGATGATCGTAGATAACCACGGTCAAGTGCTGAAGGCCGAGGAGGGTAAAGGAGGGCCTGTGGATTGGGTAATTGAATAGGGATTCCACTCAGGGATCCAAAGAGCCGCTTCGGCTTAGGAGGAAGGGGATTCGAAAATGATCCTGCGAGCAGGAGGTCAGGTGAAAAGACCTTGCGGGGTAATGGAGTAGACCTTAGGCACCTGCAATCAGGTGGTATCAGAGTGGGATTTCATCTGTATATTGCAGGTGAAGGAAGAAGACATAGTTGTTGAGGACTCTGTAATGATTGTTTGCAAGTGAGCAGCAATCAAGGAGACAGTCAGTAGGACTGTGAGAGAATGAAGCTAGAGCACTCAGGGATGCGGAGTGACAGCAGCAGATCTGTCAAGGAGGCAGATAAACGCAGCAAGATGGCTACTGAATGCCATAAGCAGGATAAACGGAAAAAGCCAGAGCTGATGAGTGCAGCAGAAATGGATAAAGAGATCGCTGACATAAAACGAGAGATGGAGGAGCTCGAAATGAAGATGTGGCAAGATAAAAAGTCGAGATGGGTGCAAGAGTGGCCCATGAAGACGCCAAAGGTGAGATGGCTAGTCAGGGAGTTGATGGTCAAAAGACAGCAGAGGCTGTTGAGAAAATGGCTGAGGTATGCTGAAAACCTCAAGGCCACCAAGGAAGAAGAAATGGTTTACATCTGTGAACCAAAGATTGGAGACATTCTCGGTGAGGAGGATGATCAGAGATCACTGTGGGATCTCATAGGCTGCCAGGAGATTAGTGGATAGTTTCCATATTTCCAGATGGGCAAGGGAATAGGGGATGAACTGGAATCATCTGAGGATCTCGAAGACTGCTAGGAGGGCAGCGGAAGCATGTTGAACTTCCAGGTGGGCAGATATGAAGACTTGGGACCATCGGGAGGTCTCATGAAGAATTCAATTCAGCAGGGGTTGTTGATGAAGATGGGATCGATTGATCTCATGGTCTGCTAGGGAAGCAGCATCAGAAACATCCCATATTTCTAGGTGGGCAGGGATGGGCAGATAAATTTGGATCAGCCAGAGGAGCTGACAGAGAAGATGAGCTCGCAAGGAGATCAACAGGTGCATCTGATAGAGGTGAAAGACCAGAATGATATTCTGATGATTGGGGGAATACAAGTATTCCTACCATTTTCCCAGGAGGAGACAAAAAATTCTATTGTAGATGATACAACAGCAGAAGAACAGTCACAGCTGGAGATGATTGTCAAAGAAGAAGAGTTGGAGCAGACTTTGGGAGCTTCCCAAGCAGATGGAGAAAATGAGCATTCGGTGGAATGTCTCGACACATTCAGCCAAGAAGCTGAGAGCGTTGTAGCATTAGAGATGACAGCAAAAGAAGAAGCAGAAGGGAAGGAAGAGAGTGAGCATTCCGAGGAATGGCTCAAAGCCTTCAGCATTGAAGCTGAAGAGACTGCAAAATGGGAGTTTGCAGCAGGAGCAGAAGAGGAAAATGAGCATTCCGAGGAGTGGCTCAATATTTTCAGCCGAGAAACTGAAAACACTGCAGCACGAGAACTTGCAGCAGCAAATGAAGAAGACACGGACAACATATGTCTTACTGATCTATGGGAACAGATTGAATCCCTGGAAGAGAGGGTAAAAATGCAGGGCATGCACATCCAACAGGTGAAGTTGGAACCGGATGAAGGAGGTATGGGGGATCATAACGATCTTCCTGATGGCCAAAAATTTTTGCAGCTGAGGAGAATGCATGAGAAAAACCAACCACTGGAGCAACTGGATAAAGCAATCGAAGAGATCATGGAGCTGATGATCCAATCAGCAGAAACTACCAGTGAGGAGCATTTGAGCAGAAGGAAAAAAGCAATAGCAGCAACAGCGCAGCGGAAGCAACACCAGCAGAATGGAGCATATGGGAAGCTCCAAATACTTATTTGGGATCCAGGAGGATTTCCAAATAGCTCAGAGGGGAAGATCATGAGTAGGAGCTCATGATTTTTGCAGCTGTGGAGTATGATGCAGGAGCATCTCTCCATGTAGCCAGCCAGCCAGCCAGCCACGTCAGCGCACACGCATTCAAAGGCTGAAGAGAGGCGTAGCCTCATTTTGAATTTGAAATTCAATGTAAATTAATGTCTTAGGATGTTGAGCCAAGGAAGCCATGCCTTTGCGCAGGCTGTAGATAAGATAGGCATTTATTGTAGATCGGCTGAGATCTAGTTCTGGATAGCAGACTAGACAGTCATTGATTGTAATTTAATTTGAGTAGGTGAACCTGGAGGGAAGCGCTAAGATCCCTCAGGTAAAAGAGATTTTCAGATCTCACCTGGAATTAGATAGCTGGTTGTAAGAGAAGAGCCGAGAGAGCTCGGGAACACCATTGTAAAGATACAAGCATTTTCGCCATTTATAATACAAACAACAATTTTTCCTGCATGTCGTTCTGTGTTATGTGGATATCTATATGTGTTCCTTTTATTCTGTAAATGTATGTTGTGGTTGTATGTTTGCAGAGAGTTGTGTTTGATTTCAGGATTGAGAGTCTTTGAGGCTTCATACCAAGAGGGTATGACAGAACGTTGAGGTTCTGAGAGCTGTGCACTGGGAATGCACTTCTGAACTCTGAGGAGTCAGACAAAGACATGTTGAGGCACAGAGACTGAAGTCAACAATTCAGGAAAGAGACCTGTGAGGTTGCTGAACACCCCAGGAGGTAAGGCTGTGTAGTTGAGACACAGTCACAGACAAAACTTTTCTATAAGTTCTGTAAGAACTCTGCTAAGTGGGCATTGAGCACACGCACGGGCTGCGTTGGAGAAGAACCCCATTGTGAGTTCAGAAAGACAAGAATCGCTGAGGATTCTGAGAAGCTCTGCCAGAAGGGCATCGAGCGAGTGCATAGGTTGCACGGAAGAAACCCATGACTGCTGAGCATTCTGAGGAAAGAGACTCCACCAAGAGGGCATTGAGTAAGTGTGCAGGCAGGCACAGGAGGAAAGAACTCTTGGAGTTCTGAAGCAGAAAGCAGAGTCCACTGAGGGACCTGTATTGGGTTGTTGAATACCTAGAAAGACTCAGCAAGGAGGTTGCTTGAGTAGGAAGCCAGGAAGGTGTCGATATTCTCCATCTGAGGGAGAAGAAGGACCAAATTCCCCAAGGGATCTGAGTGTTTGTGGAAGCTCAGGACAGATAGCGCTTTGCACGTGAAGACTCTGCAGGAGTGCATGAGTCAAAGAACCCCATGAGGATTCAAAGGGCAGAAGCTCAGGAAGGATAGCGTTTTCATACGCACAGGCGAGACTCAAGTCGAGGAGTTTGCAGGGCAAAAAGGAAGAAAAGGTCGAATTCTTTGGGAGCATAGAATTCTTCCAAGTCTGGGAAGAAATCTTAGATGCTCAGGAGGGAGCAACAGGAACCGCCAGATCAGGCGAAGAAAGCAGATCTGGACCATTGAACAGTTACGTCCAGGAGGAGCTTAGAAGGAGCCTATAAAAAGAGGGGACCGACAACCATCGAATCTTGTGAAGAAATCCCGTCATCCGTTGGATCGGGAGAAGTAGCGCACGGTTTAGTCTCAGGAGGTTAAGCCTCAGGAGGAGAACAGAGAGGAAGAGCAGATCTGAGCCGTCAGATCATAAGGGAAATCCCGTCAGCCGTTGGATTGGCGGAAGCTGGACGAGGGATAGCAGTAGGGATTTTGGCCATCGGGAAATCGGAGTTCTCGAGGTCATGAGAACCGAGGTCTCGAAAGTCTCGAAATCCCGAAGAGCAAATCTAAGCCGTCTGGTTGGATAGGGACACGTGTCACGATATCATCCATTCCGGAGATCCGGGGCACCAGGCATCGGGACCACTCAAGTCTCGAAACAGCGATAAGATCTGGACCGTCCTTCGGAGGGACAGGTGTCATAGATCAAGCGCCATCGGTGTTTGACACATCGGGAAATCGGGGTTTCCGAGGAAAAGAGAAACGGGACAGGAGAAGTCTTGAAATCCCGACGTAATCGAGATCGTCCATTTGAGGGACGCGTGGCAATCATCTAGCGCCATCGAGGAGAACCGACAGGGAGGTTTCCCATCGGAAAATCAGCGATCGGGGAATCGCGAGTCCAGAGGACAAGGCGTCGAGACATCGGAAGTCTCGAAACCCCGAGGAGGAAGTTGAGCCATCCATCTGCAGGGACAGGTGGCCAAAGATTAGGCGTCGTCGACATTTTGTTCATCGGGAAATCAGGGATTCCGGTGACGACTGTTTTGTGCATTTCTGAATCGCGATCCGTGAAACCCCAATGGGTGGGGGGCAGCTATTAGCACAGCAGCAGAGGACGGTGGCGTAGTGGAGGCCATCTTTCAATGATATGGATGTGCATCGGGAATCATCATATTGCGAGTCTCGTGGGTGTGTGCACTGAGGCATCGCAAACCCCGAAACCCCGACAGGAGCATATGACTGCAGTCTTATGATATGTTGTCATGTGGACCAAAGGGCATAGTCAGAGGAGCTTAGGACGAGAAAGGAGCTCGTCGGCGATCGGGGAATCAAGAGAGCAGGAACTCTCGACCGAGTAAAGTGTGAAACCCTGAACCCCGATGATGAGTCGGGGATAACCACGGTCAAGTGCTGAAGGCCGAGGAGGGTAAAGGAGGGCCTGCGGATCGTGTAATTGAATAGGGATTCCACTCAGGGATCCAAAGAGACGCTTCGGCTTAGGAGGAAGGGGATTCGGAAACGATCCTGCGAGCAGGAGTTCAGGTGAAGAGACCCTGCGGGGTGATGGAGTAGACCTGAGGCGTCTGCAATCAGCGGGTCTAGTCCAATCTTTGTGGGCATTTACGGGACTTGGAATAGGTCTTGGGCTTCACGTCAATCCCTATGGATTTAACCCAGGTTCCATGGACGGGACTTGGAATAGGTCTTGGGCTTCGCGCCAACCCCTACGGGTCTAACCCAGGTCCTGTGGACGTCCACGGAACCTGGGCCAAGCCCGCGGGCCTTGACCCAAGTCTCATTGACACACATATTAAAATATAGTGGGCCTAATGGTTAAGAACATGTGTTTCATCTTAAGAGGTCTCAAGTTCAAATCTAGAGGGGGGTAAGGTATGTATACCTCTGTAGTCTTTACCAGTCAAATCATTGTGCAAAAGGGGGTCCCTTGTCCCACAAACAAGGGACAATATTATATTATTATTATTATTATTATTATTATTATTATTATTATTATATATATATATATATATATATATATATATATATATATATATATGTTTCAATAAATAAATATGTTTTTTTTTTAATATTTATGAAAAAAAAATATTTTTTTAAGGTTTTTTAATTTAGTTTCGTCAAATATGTTTTATTTTAGATGTTTTTCTTAAAATATTTTATGGAATTTTGTTTTTTTTTAGTTTTTTAATTTTTTTTTATCATTTTTTTTCTTTTTTTATTAAGTTTGAGGGCATTTTTTTTTTTTTAAAGAATG
>ML811252.1:162049-180162 GCA_009831015.1 Picea engelmannii | reverse complement strand
TGAATTAATCATCCACATATTCCTACACATTACAAAGCTCACACATAATTGAGATATATATGAAAACATGTATATTTTCTAATATTTAATCATAAATTCACTTTTAATACTAAAATGAATAAAGTGGAAAATAATGATGTGAACCCCAAATGTATTTATGAAAATGGTATGACAAAGGTTTAATTGGGCGATGAAATGTAAGGAATAGTGAAGGGAAAGGTGGATGAAAATATGACATTTCTGAGTCCCAACATAAGGGTGTCTATAAATTGACAACACATAACCCCAATGCAAGAACCACCCCCAATTATTCGATTGTTGAGGATTTGGATAAAACACCCTGTGCAATGTCCGCTTTAGAGGTACTCCAAATTTTCCCCTCGCAATGTGTTGTGTTATTGTCTGCCATAGGAGTTGTTGATTCCTCCAGTCGGCTCGTAATGAAGTTTGATGTTATTGATGTGAGGCCCCGCCTTCCATATAATATAGATTTCTAGATTGATGTTGTTTGAAACAATATTTTGGTTAAGAGAACCATTGTTGATGAGGGTGCTTCAATGTGTGTAATTTTCTTGCAATCTTGGAAAGTTATTGGTTCTCCTGAACTTACCCCCTCTCCTACCCTCTTGAATACCTTCGATGGATGATCATTTCGAACACATGGTATGATTCCTTCTTATCCATTTACAATTGGGGGAAAATCCATTTGCGTGGAGGTTGAAGTAGTCGATGTGTCACTTGACTATAATATGTTTTTAGGAAGAATTTGTAAATATGACATGACAGTTTTCATCTCGATAGTATTTTGGATTATATGCTTTCCCCGCGAGGGAATAATTGTGACCATTGATTAGGTGGCATCCAACCTTTCTGATGCAGGAGCTAGTCCTGGGACCACCATCCCCTAGATCAAAAACTCTCAGGAGACAACTAATATTATTGGTTTTGGAATGCACCCTTCATTTATAGGATCCCTTGATTTTTCCACACCGATTTTGTATGTTTGCGCCACTTCAGTCGACTTCCAAAAGCTGGGTTTGAGGACTCCCATCAATAGGGTTTATTTGTTTATAATTCCATATACACATGATACATGGATGCTACCCTCACCATCTAGTTTGGTTGAAGTTCAAGTCCATATCGGGATGGTCGAACCCTTGTATGTAGCTGAAGAATCTTATCAAGCCATTCAATAGGTCATGGAAGACCCAGATCAAACTCCCTCGTCCATAAAGGAGGATGATCTTTTTCTCAATCCTATTTCGGATCAAAACTCTACAAGCTCCCAAGATTGTTTAGACATCGTCTTTCCATATGATGAAGCTATTATCGAGGAAATGGTTGGAGTTGAAAGGCCATGTGAAGATATGCATCACAGATCATATTTCCTCCCTGAACTCAGTCATGTAGAGAATGGAGATTTTAAGTTAGCTATCATTAGAAGTGTTGATAGGAAAATAAATCCCTTGGTTGGACATGGTTTCTACACCGAAGGAAATATGGATAATATATTGGAGATGATCCCCATCAACATCTCTAGGAATCCTGATGTCATCGAAAATATCTTCATCTAATAATAATTCTCACAAGATGATATCATTTAGTACACGACACTTTTTAAAGAGTTTCAATACGTGTTTGCATGGTCTTATGAGTAAATTCTTGGAATTGATCCTCGAACAGTTCAACATGAAATTCAAACCTATGAAAATGAAAAGTCGATTTGAAAAATGGTGAGACATATAAATCCTAGGAAAGAGGCACCAATCAAAGTAAGAGGTGGAAAAGTTTCTTAATTCGGGCTTCATCTACCTCGTTCTTTTGATGGAATGGGTGTCAAACCCAGTTCTGGTTGATAAAACATAGGGTACAATTCGCGTATGCATGGATTTCCATGACTTAAATAATGCTTGTACCAAAGATAACTTTCTGACTCCATTCATCGACCAGATCTTAGAGAAGTGTGTGGGGAGAAAAATATTTTTAGTTTTTGGATGGTTTTTTCAGTTACAACTAGATTGAGATTCATCTGGAGGACTAGCACAAGACATCCTTTATATGTCCCTAGGGAACCTTCTCTTATAAGAATATTCCCTTTGGTCTTAAAAATGTTGGTGCTACATTCCAACGATCCATGATGTTCACTTTTCATGACTTGAAGAATATAGTGGAGGCATACTTAGATGATCTTATAGATCATTCGTGGAAAAGAGCCCGACATCTCTTACACCTACTCTTGGTTTTTTAATGATTCCATTACTATCAGATCTGATTGAATCTGCAAAAGTGTATATTTTGTGCAACCTCTAGTTTTTTTCTTGGATTCATCATTTCGATGAGGGGGTTCATGGTTAACCCATTAAAGGTTGAGGAAATAATTTGGTTTCCTCCCACTCATACGATTAGACAACTTCAGATCCTACAGGGAAAGGGAAATTTCCTCCAGTAATTCGTTCTGAACTATGCCAGCATCAAGAAAGGTTTCATGTGCCTTTTGAAGAAAGGGGTCCCATTTTATTGGGACGAAGTTTCACAACATTCATTTGATGCATTAAAAAAAGAAATGGTTTCGACTCCTTTGTTGATTTCCCCTGACTACAATCAATATTTCTTATTATATTTGGTAACAGACAAATCCTCAATTGGCATGGTTCTTGTTCAGGAAGATGATGAGCTCCAGGAGCACGTCAACTATTATTTAATATAGGCATTGATGGGTCATGAACGCAATTATTCGTATGTTGAAAATATGGAAATGGCAGCATTTCATGTTGTCGAGTGACTTCAACATTATATTATGTTACGTAATACAACCGTTATTTCCATTTTTAATCCTTTCCAATACATTTTTACTAAGCAAATTATTGGTGGGAAGTACAACAAATGGATTGTTGTGATTCAAGACTTTGATTTGGATTTTTCATCCGCAAAGCCCAAGAAGTATTTAGTATTCGTCGAGTTAACTTCAAAGTTCACAGTTGATAATGAGGAAAGAAAAATGACAAACTCATTTATGGATAAGCATATTTTCCTCATTTATTTGTCTAAATCGTGGTATGGAGATATTCGTATATATCTCCAGACTTTGAAGTTTCCTCCAAATTGTTCATGAGACAAGCGATAATGAATTCATAACATGGCCAAAAAATACATCATTATCACAAACACGTTGTATCATCGTGGGGTGGATTCGATTATTCATCATTGTTTGAATTTTGAAGAAGGAGAGGCGATGTTAAATGACTTCCATAGTGGAACATGTGGTGGTCATGTTGGTTGTGGAGCCTGATTATCTTCCTGATTCAGAGTTTTGTTTCATCCATGCTTGGACCCCATTCCCTAACGGGGTTTGTGTGGTGGATTCCCCCCCACAATTGTCACCAGGGGGAGGCGACAATTTTTGTAGCCCCCCCCCCCCCCTAGCGAGGGATTTAGGGGAAATTCGCCTGAAGTGAAATATTGGGATAAATTTCCATGTAAAATATTTTAATTGTGTAGTCAATATAGACCATTCATTATAAGGTCGCAGATCTGACAATAGAATTTATTTTATGGATTTTTCCCTAGAAGGAAACCCTCTTATATGAGGGAATTGTATTGTGGTTGTGTATTATCATGAATATTGTAATATGAGAGAGGAGACTGTGAGAGAAAGAAGAGGAATTTACATCAGGTGTGTTGTAGGTTGTATCCCTTCATTTTGTTAGATAATAATAAGGAAGGACCTAGAAATTTCTCTGGTGGATGTAGCCCGCACTGGTTGAACCACGTATATATGTGTCTCTATTGTATTTTGTATCTTTTGTGTTTTATTTTCACATTTGTTTTATTTTATTGCTCTGGGATCCTGTTTTTCTAACCGGTCACCTATCTGGGTTGGCGACAACCCAAAATATTTTGCTTGTCAAGTAGTTTTGGCTCATGATATTCAAATATTCTATTGAGGTCGTCAACAAATGTCACTCGTGTCAAATCTTCACTAAGAAAATGGGCAGGCATCTCGCTCCCATGTTTCCCATTATTACTGTATCCCTTTCACTGAGTGGGGGGTATATTTTATGACATGCCACCCAGATTGTTGACGAAGTTTCCTCAAACATGTAATTTTATTAATAAGGAAAAAGTGATTACAATCTAAAGTGAGAATTCATAATCTACTCCTTAACCTCACTTGAAGAAAGAGCTAGTTTATATATCTCAACTCTAAACTAAAATCTAGGAGAACAACCAATCACATAATCACGTGAGTATGATATGTGTCCTTTACATAGAAGCTAGGTGTCCTTGTCCTAACAAACTAGAATAAATTAATTTATAAAAACATTTATACTAGAATATACTTAGACTATAGAACTTTAGGATTATGAGGCTAACAATCCCCCCTTTAATCTAAAAGTTCATTTTACAAAGACCAAGTTCATTTATGAACTAAGTGAACTTTATTCTACCAAGAGGTTTGGTAAAAATATCTTAAGTTTGATCTTCAAACAAACAGAACTAAGGCTTGATGATGTCTTTGATGATGAGTGATCTGATGAAGTGGTACTAGGTGTCGACATGTTTAGTCTTTGAATCAAATATTGTATTATTGGCCATATTTATTGTTGACTGACTGTCGATCAATAAGTTAGTTGGTTATTTCTGAGTTTCACCAAGATCATGTAAACTTTTGCATAGCCATACAATCTCACATGTTGCCTCCCAAACTGATATGTACTCTGCCACTGCTGAAGAATTGGCAATTGTTGTCTTCTTTTTACAATTACAAGATACTGTTGTTGAACCCATATTCATTAAATTACCTGAAGTGGATGTTTTATCATCAATGCCACCTGCAAAATCAACATTTGAATATATAACAAGTGTAAAATTTTTGTTCCTTTTGTAGAGAAGACCAAAATATTTTGTACCTTGAATGTATCTTAGTACCCTTTATGTTAAATTCCAGTGACTTTCCCTTGGTTCCTGCATAAACCTTGAAATTATACTGACTAAATATGAAAAATATGGTCGAGTATTTGTCATATAAATGAGACTTCCAACCAATTTCCTCTACTTTGTATTGTTTACCAATTCCCCCCCTTCAAATTTTGAAAGTTTTAATTTCTTCTCCATGGGGGTAAGAGAAGGTTTACAATATTCCATGCCAAATTTCTTTAACAATTCAGTGGCATACTTAGTTTGACTAAGGAATATTTGGTTAGGATGTTGATATACTTGAACTCCAAGATAATAATGAAGTGTCCCTAAATCATTCATTTTGAACCCTACTTTAAGTTCTTACTTAACCTATTTGATGTGAGCTTCATTATTTCCTGTTATGATTAAGTCATCAACATAGAGTACAAGTATCACCATGTGCTTATCTTGCATTTGAAAATACAATGTATCATCTGATTCACTACGATGAAAACCCACCTTTCGTATGTACTCATCCATTTTTGAATACCAAGCTCAAGGAGCTTGTTTCAAACCATATAAAGCCTTCACAAGTTTGAAAAGTTTATGTTCTTGTCCTTTAGCTTCAAAACCTTGTATTTGAGTCATGAAAATATCTTCCTTTAGATCACCATTCAGGAAGGCACTTTTGACATCCATTTGATGTAATTTCCAACCATTATGTGCAGCCAAATTGATAACCATTCTGATAGTGTTCAATTTAGTTGTGGGTGCAAAAGTTTCTTCATAATCAATTCCTTCATATTGAGAAAAAAATTTAGCAACAAGTCTTTCTTTGTACTTGTCAATTTTACCATTGGGCTTGTACTTTACTTGATAAACCCATTTACAACCGATGGGCTTAACATCATGTGCACAATAAACTAAGTTATGAGTCCCATTTGCAAGTGCCAAATCATATTCATTAATCATTTTTTCCTGCCATTCTTTATGTCTCGTTGCTTTACCAAAAGAAGTAGGTTCAACGGAACCATGAGAAAAATTAGCTTCTTCTATTGAAGATCCCCTAGTTCTTGTTTTGTTCATTTCATCTGAATGAACATCTTTGAGAAGTTTTTCAACCCACTTTGGCTTCTTATGTTGAGAGGATTGTGGATCTGAATCACCATTATTGTTGAAAAGAGGATTTTCAAAAAATGAGGTTGTTCTTTCATCTGAAATATCTGAGGTTGGAGAAGACACTTTTGAAGATTCAGTATCAGAAGAGTCTTTTTTCATTTCATTATCATATGAACCATAAGAACTTTAAGATAAAAAGATGTCTTCTGGAGTAACAAAGTCTTATTCAAACCAAAATGCTTGCTTTGAATTGTTGAATTTACCTTTACCCTTAGTGTTTTTCTTCTCTAAATGACTAAGGAGATGATTAATCTCATCTAAATTGTTACTTTCAGTTTCATCAAAAATGACATCTCTACTAACAATGAATTTTCCATCTGAAAGTAATCTATACCCTTTCTTTTCATTAGAGTATCCAATGAAGATACACTTCATACTTTGGTTTTCTAATTTAGTTCTCTTTTCCTTAAGGACTAAAGCATAACATGTTGAGCCAAAAACCGTAAGATGATTTACCTTGGGTTTAAAACAATACCAAGATTCATAAGTTGTTTTCCATCTAAATATGATGTAGGTGATCAATTTCTGAGATAAATTGCAGTATGGACTGCTTCAGCCCAATATTTTGTGCTCAACCCTTTAAACTACATCAGAGATATTACCATACCCATGAGCATTTTGTTCATCGTTTCAGTACCTCCATTATATTGTGGAGTATAGGAATTTTTCAATTGCCTCTTAATTTCATTGTTTCGACAATAATCATTGAATTCAATTGAAGTGAATTCACCTCCATTATCAGTTCTCAAAGAAGCAATATTTTCTCTAGTTTCATTTTCAATCATGTGTTGAAAATTTACAAACTTTTCAAAAGATTCATACTTTGCCTTTAAAGAGTACACCCATGTCATTATAGTGTGGTCATTAATGAACAATATAAAGTATCGACATCCATTGAAAGAATATTCCATTGCACCACATATGTCACTATGAATCAACTCCAAATACTTAGTTTCTCTCCATGAGTTGGTAAACCCTTTACCAAATATTGGGACTTAAGTTTCAAAAGACTATCAAATTTTAAGTGACCAAATCGAAAATTCCATAATCTGAATGAAGACATTTCGAAATTCACTATTGTAGCTGCAAGTTCTTGATTTCTTTGGATGACTTTCCCATTCATTCTTAGTAACTTCCCATCTTGATATCCATTCATTATTGTTTTCAAGTTATCCTTCTCTGACTTAATCTTCACCAAACCATCTTGCATGACAATTTGATGTCCAACTTGTCTGATTGTGACTAAGGATAACAAATGTTTCTTAAAATATGATACATACCAAACATTTGAAATCCATTTTTCACCAATTCCAAGGAGAAAAAATTTCACTGAACCTTTTCCTTGAGGTATATGAGTTGTATCATCATATGAACAAATGTGATTTAGTTGAACATCCTTATAATTCCAAAACTAGTCTCTACGATAAGTCATATGATGAGTAGCTTCTGTGTCTAATATCCAATCATTTTCAAATGAATCTACATGTTGAACTGCTAAAAAAACATATTCATATTCATCATCCTGATAATCTTGATCTTCTGCATATTGAGATGATTGTTGAGAATTTGAATTTGATGTCTTCTTAAACTTTGGAAATTGATCATTGCTTGTAAGACAATTTGATGCATAATGACCCATATTTAAACATATCTTACATATTACTTGACTGAAATTTCTACCTCTTCCTGACTGTGCATTGTTATTGGGAGGATTTCTTTGAAAATTTTGTTGTTGAAAATTGCTACGACCTCTACCTTGACCACGACCTTTGCCACGGCCTCGATTAGAAGACTGATTCTAAAAATTTCCAAAATTTGATTTTCCTCTTCCTTTAGAACTTTCAGCTTTAGTGAAAAGAAGATATTCTCCTGATTGATTTTGTTTTCCAAAGGATTTACTATGTTGAGCTAGTAATTCACTAAGTGAATCAAAAGTTACAATTGATAACTTATCAGTTATTTTCAAAGTCTCAAGAAAATGATTATAAGATGGAGGCAAGCCATTTATTACAATGGAGACTAGAAAACTATCTTCAAGTTTATAAAAACCATCTTTTATGATTTCCTAATGAATGTTCTTAATCCTTGAAATGTATTATAATACATCACCATTTTCTTCTAATCTTTATTTAAGCAAATTCATTTGTATATCAACTCTTTGAGATGCAATAGGAGTATCAAAAAGATTCTTTAATAGATTCCAAGAAGACCATGCATATTTGGAATTCTCAATATGAACAAACATGTGTTCAATTACATAAGAACATAGCAAAGCAAGTGTGTTTTCATCTTTCAAATTCCATTTTGTTAAATAAGTAGCATCAGTTGGCTTAGTTGGAGGAATATCACCATCACAATATATATCATGCCATAATTCAGTATAGATCAAAGTGTTATGCATGTGCTGACTCCAAGATTTGTAATTCTTGTCTAACTTATCTGATTATGTGAATTGATTAATTTAGACATGATGTTTGTTGCAATATTTGCACAAAAAAAACTCCAAAAAAAGAGACACAAGGCACCAGAAAGAGAGAGTACACAATCCACACAAAAAGAGTACTTTTAAGGGCTTGTCCTTGACCCTTTAAAAGTCTCGTTGGAAATGGAGTTTGAGAGAGTATTTTACTAGACTCTACTCAACTTCTGAGCGTTCAATACTACAATCAAATATTTCAAAGTTTGACCCCTTTTACAAGATAGATAGCCTTATACAAATAATAAAATGTGTCCCCCCTTGAACTAAATTCATCAATGACTTAAAAAATTACAACTCGAATGTCTAAAAATAAAAATAAAACAAAGCTCTTTAATCCAGACTTCAATCCAGTCCTCAATATGGTCCTCAATCCATACTTCAATCTAGTGCTCAGTACGGTCCTCAATATGGACCTCAATCTGGTCCTCAATATGATCCTCAATACAGACTTCAATATGAACAAAACAAAATTATGTAGCAATTTTGATAATTTATTATCAGTTAAAGAACTATTCACCAAAATCGCGATGAAGGGTCTTCAAAAGAGGACCCGTAGCAGTAAATTGATACATAGAAGAGATCTTGGTGGGTGAAATTTCACCAGTATGATTCACGCAGTAGATGGAGATGTGTTTGTTCCAGGTGAGTTTTAGATCTCAGATACAAAGCACCAAATTCAAAGGAGCGTTGGAATTTGTGTCTTAAGATACCAGATCTGATCCATATACTACATAAATTTAATCTTTCCCTCTCTCACCTCCTCCAGCCACCAAATAGCAAGGGTTTATTCTGCTTCTGTAGGCTAAGGTACCAGATCCGATCCACACAAATTCACAGGTGGATCTTGGGCGTTCTTTCTAGATCAAAGTCAATCGTTGGATAGGTGCACATTCTGGAACGTATTTCTGTAAAATGTAGTTAACATAATCTTGCAAATCTTTTAAACCAATACCTTTCTCAAGAAAAAAAAACTAGTGATTCACACTATAGACCCCATTCTACACAAAACCCATATCTTGAAATCATCAAACTCATCTTCGTTTTCTCATAAATTGATCTGGAATTCCAATGACGATTTCTCCTCTTTTGTTGCTCTCAAAAGAAGCTTAATTGAATGCTGGAATTTATGAATTTGGGTTCTGGTTATGGGTATAGATTAATTCACCTCATATCTTAAAAAATGGTCAATTCCTTTGATCTGTGTTCAATCTAGTTATGGGCATAGAGAAAATCACCTCAGATCTCAAAAAATGATTATTAAAATGTATCTGATGATACCAGAGATTCAATCTGATGAATTTCTGCTAAATTCATATGTGATTCACTATCTGGTCCTTGAAATGGACCTTGATACAGTCCTTGATATGGACCTTGATACAATGCTTGATACGGACCTTGATACAGTCCTCAATACATACCAACTTTGAAAACTTATAAAAATAAAGAATCTACAGCTCTAAATTTAAATTGCCAGATTTATAAAATAATTTGAAGTGATTGTTTACAAATGAGCCATTTTAATAAAATAGCGATGGA
Organism: Picea engelmannii; assembly: GCA_009831015.1. Taxonomy (NCBI): domain Eukaryota; kingdom Viridiplantae; phylum Streptophyta; class Pinopsida; order Pinales; family Pinaceae; genus Picea; species Picea engelmannii. The sequence goes on along the minus strand of ML811252.1, from coordinate 170,069 downwards.
TCTATGATATATGAATAAAAAATTGCAAAAGTACACTTTTATCTTCCTATATCTCTTAGATTTACAAGGAAGAAAGCTGCAATTAATCAAATCTACAAACTTGAAATTTGCAGATCTACAAGTTTACCACTGAAAAAGATGAATCAATTGATGAAAAAATTGATTTGCTACAATCACAATAACAATATTCCTTATTTTAAAAACAACAACAGATTACATCAGTATCATTTCCCTTGAGTTTGAAGAGATCTGTGTTGATGTCAAGAAGTCTTCATTGCTTCCTCGATCCATGAGTAATTGTCTTCTTCACAATTTTCACCATGGATCTGATACCATGTTGACAAAGTGTCCTCAGACACGTAATTTTATTAATAAGGAAAAATCTATTACAATATGAAGTGAGAATTCATAATCTACTCCTTAACCTCACTTGAAGAAAGAGATAGTTTATATATCTCAACTCTAAACTAAAATCTAGGAGAACAAACAATCACATGAGTATGATAGGTGTCCTTTACATAGAAGTTAGGTGTCCTTATCCTAACAAACTAGAATAAATTAATTTCTAAGAACAATTATACTAGAAAATACTTAGACTATAGAACTTTAGGATTATGAGGCTAACACAGATTTGGCTAGGGGAAATCATTACATTATCATGGTTGTCGACTACTTCACCAAGTGGGTCAAGGCTATGAAAAAATTTACTAACGACGGGGAAACTACAAGACTTTTCATGTTTAATTAGGTCATAGCAAGGTTTGGGGTTTCGAAGGAGATTGTCACTCACCATGGTAGTCACTTCCAAAACTGCATGATGATTGAATTAGCATCAAAACAAGTTTTTAGGAAGGAGCATTGGTCTCCCTACTATCCTCAAGATAATGGTCAAGTTGAAGCCATAAATAAATCATTAAAAATGATATTAAGAAGAATTGTAGGGTCCTATCTAACAGAACCTAAAATTTAATAAATTTAAACATAAAATTTCTTTCAACGTATAAGCAATTTCATTATTTAGCATATAAGAATATTCATCATCATGATGATAACCACCTAACACAGCATAATCATGAAAATACATACCTCTAACTGATGCTATTTCTCCTATCTCCATTTGTCCTCGCTGCTGCTCTGCCAAAACTCTGCCCAAAACTAAATCTTTCCTCCCTACTAGCTAGGAACAGAGCCTATCCATCTCCCTAGCTCTAGGGTTCCGTGATGATTCCTAGCACCCAAGCCCAAAACTCCCAGCAACCGATGCTCCCCTGTAACATTCCACCGAAACTCCAAACAAGAAAATACCAACCAGAAAAATACAGTCCCTAATTTCAAATAATGTTTACTTTCCCCAAAATTCCAAAAGTGCTTCTCCCGAATGCCTTTGCCCCCTCATATCCTACTTCCCATTCACCGCCTCCTCCCTTCATTCAATTCCACCCACCTTATCCCTCCATTTAATGCCTTATCCCTCCATTCATTGCCTTATCCCTCCATACGTTAAGTTTTCTATTAATAAAATTAAAAATTATTAAATTTTTAATTCATTACCCAAACATTAAATGAGTTAATTAATTAATCAACATATATTAAACAATAAATAACTAATTAATTAATTAATTAATTAATATTATTAATAAACAATCATTATTTAACTAATATACATTAGGACAGTTAATTATTTAATTAATTATACTTGATAAACCTTAAGCAATTATTTAACTAGGGTTGTTACATACACCCACCCTTCAGGAAACTTCGTCCCGAAGTTAAAGTATTTTATGATACAAGGGAAAAGAAACATGGTTCACACATTCATAACAAATAACCGACATTATTAGTAAGTAAGCCAAGAAAACTCATACATACTAGTGTACATGTGCAAGAAATGCATGTGTAGCTAGTACATACAAGTCTCGTGCATGTACTAATAATCAATAACTATCACCCTTATAGAAATTTATGTATGCATCCAATCCAATCAACAAGAATATTCATTTTATAAAAGGCAATAAACCAATCAAATGTTTGTGAAATCCTTTAACTACAATTATCTAGCTCAACAATGTTATTTAGACAATTGTAGTTTAGTTACGTAATTATGAACGTTCATATATACCTGTTTTCTTTTCAGAAGGAAAAACAATCAATTCCACCATAAGACAAATCTCCATACCCTCTCAACTATTTCTACTCATCCTTCCTCCCTAACTTACTTCCATCTTCCATTCCTATCCTTCCTCTACTAGACTATCTTGGAGTGTCAACTATATTGACCTAATCCCAAATAGAACCCGTAAGTGGAAGTGTCACTATCTTGACCAAGCTTCCCCAGCAAGCAACTAATAGTCATCATCACACATCTAGGGGAGCGTGAGCTAACACCGTCCTCCCATGACTCCAGGTTTCGAAGGATACACGGTGGGAAATGCCTCCACCCCTCCTAACAGGACTAGGGTCCACACCCTACAATGGAATATACACTGGCACCGTGTTGCTGGGAGTTTTCTCATCGTCTATTCAATTTTGGGTAGTCTCACCACCTGAAATCCTACAGTGGTCCGCATATCATAGCAATGCATCCAAACCAATATAATTTCACATACAAAGATTCATACCATATTTTTTCTCGGTTAGTGGTCACGACATCCACTTTCATTATCATTATCCCTTGGCTATTTCATAGCCCAATGACCTGCAGATTAATCTATAACACAAACTCATACGCATCTATGCATTATTATCATGATATTGCATACAACTAAAATCTCAATTTGGTATCCCTGTACCAACAACTTTAACATCAAATTTTTCAAGTTAGAAATAGATCTCATAATATCCCATAATTCAATTAACGTTACCCATTCATAGAATTATCATTTACATAATAGATTGTATCATATCCAACATCATTCAAATAGCATTTAAACTGTCATAGGATTCTCATTCAAACGATATATCACATCATATACATCATCATCAATAACATTTAAACATTCATAAAATTTACATTCTCACAATATATCGCATCATATCCATCATTATTCAAATACATTTAAACATTCATAAAGGTTCATATGTCTTAAAAGTTCAAGTTTATAATTTAATAGTTTCACTATGAATAGAAAATAAAGGTGTTTAGGCCTCAGGTAATCCTGGTTGTCTAAGTCAAAAGGTGGTGTTACATACACCCAACCTTCGAGAAACATATTCTCGAGGTGGTCAAAAAAAGTGAGGGAAAATCTCGTCGTAACATCTCGGCATCCTCCCAAGTAGCAAATCCTGGACTATACTTATCCCATTGGATGTTAACTTGGTCTACCAAACGGTTCCTGAGTTGTCGGACTCTATGGTCTAATGTGCGTAATGGTTCTACCATGAGGGTTCCCACGTCTGATACCTGCAGTTCCTTCCAATTTAGTTTATGTGATTCATTAGCAACATAATGACGTAAAACAAATACATGAAAAACATTATGAGTTTTATGCAGGTGGGGTGGTAGTACGAGACGATAGGCAACGGGTCCAATTTTCTCTTGGATTTTGAACGGTCCTATAAATCGAGGTGACAACTTTGATCTCCTACTTTATAACTTTAATCAGTCTTGTGTGCATCCACATAACTTTTCTATCTATCTCGTGCTTCCTTTATTCTCTGCCTACTCTGAATCACCTATTCCTCCATCTCTTGAATCAATTCTGGCCCAACTGTTACTCGGTCTTCTAATCTATCCCAACTCAATGGCGTTCTGCATGCCCTTCCATACAGAGCTTCATAGGGTGGCATTCCAATGGAGCTATGAAAACTGTTATTGTAGGAAAACTCTACCAAAGGTAGGTACTTCTCCCAATGGGTTTGATTATCCATGACGTACATCCTAAGCATGTCTTCCATGACTTGATTTACTCTCTCAGTTTTCCCATCTATTTCAGGATGATAAGCTATGCTTAAGTTCAACTAATTCCCCAGTGTTGACTGCAAACTTGTCCAAAACCTAGAAGTGAATCTGGAGTCCCTATCTGAAATGATCTTCTTAGGTATCCCGTGCAAATGGATGACCTCGCTTACAAACACGCATGCCACATCAGTGACATCGTAAGTGTCTCTAACCGGAATAAAATGAGCACTCTTGGTTAACTTATCAACTATCACAAGAATGGCATTGTGTCTATGAGATGTGAGCGGCAACCCCACAACAAAATCCATAGAAATGACTTCCCACTTGGACATAGGAACATCATGTGGTTGTAGGAGACCTGCTGGGTGATGGTGGTCGGCTTTCACTTGTTGACACTCTAGGAACTTGGCGATGAAATGGACTACATCGTGCTTCATGCCTACCCAGAAGAAGAGCTTCATCATGTTTGCGTACATTTTCTTCACACCTGGATGTGCAAAATAAAGTGCTCTATGGGCTTCCTTCAGTATGATGCTTCGAATATCCCCACCATCGGGGACGTACATCCTTCCTCAATATCTTAACAGTCTGTCTGCCTCCAGACTATATCCTTCATACTTTGGATCTAATTGCCTCCCACTCTGGAGGTTTGAGGTAACCTTTAAATACCAACTATCTCCAAGGAGTTGCGTCAACACACGTTCCCTCAGATTGACTTTTAAGGGTACCAAGGAGAAGACACGTGTTCTCCTACTCAAGGAATTTGCGACCACATTTTCCTTTCCCTTGATGTATGAAATACCAAAATCGTACTCACTCATAAACTCAATCCATCGCCTCTGCCTGGCATTCAGATCCCTTTGAGTGAAGAGATGTTTTAAACTTTGATGGTCCATTTTGAGCTCAAAGTTTCACCCCACAAGATAGTGCCTCCAAAGTTTCAGAGCTAGCATTACAACTACCAACTCTAAATCATGAGTAGCATAAAGCTCTTTGTGTTTCTTCAACTTCCTTGACACATAAGCTATCACTCCTCCATCCTGCATTATCATGGCCCCCAACCATTGCTTTGAGGCATCCATGCAGACTATGAAATCCTTTTCCATATCCGACACTCGTAGAATTGGCGCACTAGTTAGTAACCTCTTAAGCTCGATGAGTGCACTATCACATTCTTTTGTCCAGTCATACCTGACCCCCTTCGCTGCAAAGTGGTGATGGGTTTCGCTATTTTAGAAAACCCCTCCACAAATCTCTGATAATAACCTGCTAGTCCCATGAAGCTTCTTACCTCATGGGCATTTTTCGGCATTGGCCATTCCATAATGGCCTTTACCTTTTCTGGGTCCATAGAGATTCCTTCACCAAAAATGATATGACCTAAATAGTGGATTTCTTTTGGGAAGAAGGAACACTTCGACAACTTCCCAAACAATTTTTTCTCTCTAAGGCAGGACAACACCACTCGCAAGTGTTCCTCATGTTCTCTTTCATTCTTAGAATAGATGAGGATGTCATATAGAAAGACTTGTACAAAACGGTCTAAGTACTTCTGGAATACTCTGTTCATGAGGCTCATGAATACTGTTGGCGCATTGGTCAATCCGAAAGGTACTACGATGAACTCATAATGTCCAAACGGAGTTCGAAAGGCAGTTTTAGGAATATCGTCTTCCTTAATCCTTAACTGGTGATACCCTGATCGCAAATCAATTTTTGAGAATATCGTTGCTCCTTTCATATGATCAAAGAGGTCATCTATTCGGGGCATTGGGTACCTATTTTTCACTATAGCACGGTTCAAGTCCCTGTAATCTATACACAATCGTAAGGAACCATCTTTCTTCTTTACAAAAATTATTGGTGCACCCCAAGGTGAGACACTGGGCCTTATTAGCCCTAAGTCTAGTAGTTCTTTCAACTGCATTTGCAACTCACAAAGTTCTGGCACTGTCATCCGATACAGAGTCTTGGAAATTGGTTCTGCACCAAGTTTTAGCTCAATAGTAAAATCAAGCTCCCTCTCAGGAGGTAACCCTGGTAACTCGTTCGGAAAAGCATCCTTAAATTCTGACAAAATCGAGTACTGATTCAAGGAGGGTCCCTTCCTTTCATTCATTGCTTCCACTACATATAGTCAACACCCTTGCCTCAAGCATCGCTTAACCTTCATAGTTGAGATAAAGTGTAAAGACACCTTTCTCCGTACACCCTAGATCTCTACTGGCCTTCCTTCGTCGTCAACACAAAGCACCCTTTTTGCGAAACAATCTACCATAGCTTGATGGTCTTCTAACCAATCCATTCCAATGATTAGGTCATACGCCCCGAGAGTAGTAACGTATACCTTCAACCTGGTAGTACACACTCCTAGGTCTACTATACAATTATCAACGCTAGGTCCTACTGCTTCTCTTTCCCCCGAAACCATCTCAACTTGTTTAAAGTCATCATGCTCGTAGGCTGCCAACTCACTTTTTTCTAATGAAGATGGTGAAATGAAACTATCTGTAGCACCAGAATCAAATAAAATCTTTATATTGATATGATTTAGCATACCTGATGACTCCACCACCGTGGATTGATGTTCTTCCTGGCAATTATTAACCGTTGCGTAAATATGGTGGTTGCTACTTGCTCTTCCCATCGGGGTCTTTCCTTCTCTATGCACAAATCTTGATTGTAACTTTGGGCAGTCACGCTGGTAATGGATTCCTCCGCATCCCCAACAGGTAACACGGGATTGAACCTGTGCATTGTTATGTGACTGTCTCTGAAATGAGTTCCTTCCCCTGGAACCCCTACCCCTACTAGCTACTCCCTGAAATGGCCATGGACCTACCTACGTCGTTGGTGATGAACGGGATGCTACACTTGATGTCATTTAAATCCCTATGGCTATTGTCCTTGGTGCAACTCTATTACCATATGGAGGTGGCCTTGAGCCCCATCCCCTGGGAAATGTCCTAGGGGCCCTCCCCATGAATCCAGGATGATAAGGAAAGGTCGGTCTCGTACCTCCATTTAAGTTCATGTGTTCCTCCACATAACGTGCATTTTCCACTACTTCTGCTACTGGAGATGGTTTCCACATCTGCACCATAGCCCTCATCTTAGGGTTTAACCCATAGACAAAGTGTTTTGCCTGTCGTTGGTCACTATCCATGTATGAAACATATTTGACCTATTCCATAAACCTAATCTCATATTCTTCTATGGTCTTCTTTCCCTGTACTAGAGCATGAAATGCTCCCACCTGTTGTTCCTCATAGTAAGCTGGTAGATATTTTCTTTGGAACATTTCCTCAAAAAGTTCCCATGAGACGGTATCCGGGGTAAGGTGCAGTTGCCTCTCCAAGTTGCCCCACCAGTTCAGGTCATTGTATCTCAACTGAAAAATTGTTACCTTCACCTTTGAAGTGGACGCATGGTCTCTTAAGGCAAAACACCTTGTCATGCCTTCCAACCATGCCTCGGCACGTTCACTGGCACCACCCCCTGCAAACTCCAGAAGTTTGATCTTCTATAATTCTCTAGTGATGTATTCGGGTGGAGGTCCTCCCCCTGAATCCATTGACACTTCTTTATTACCTGTTCCAGATGGTGGGGGCTCCACTTCGATCCCTGTTGGTTGACGCCCCTTTAAAGTCTCATTTATGGCCTCCAAAGAGCATAGTATGAGAGCTAGTTCAGGCGATGGTGGTGGCGGCACTGGCGGTCCCTGTGACGATGCCCCTCTGCCTCATTTTCCTCGAGTCCTCACCATCCTATATATTTTAATCTGCATCAACCAAAGTTGTCAGGGTGAGTTCAAGGACATTTCACATTTGCACAACTTAGACTAGAAAACAGGGTTAGGCGTAAGTTTTTTTTACTTCTCTGTAAACAGATGTTACTCTCTTTAGGGGAAGTGGCTAGGTTAGGGTTAAAGCGTCTAAGCGTGTTGTCTTCACCTAAGAAAACTATGGACCCTCTCACCTAGTAGTTACGCTAGCACTGTACCACACTCGCCACAGTGCATCGGATCCCTTATATGGTGCTTTCTATTATACCCCTATTCTAACCTGACTATTTCCCATAACATACATCAAACTCCTGCTACTCTACAAGGACTTTTAACCT